>CAJNDS010002568.1:563912-728912 GCA_905221605.1 Symbiodinium natans
GGTTTGGGGTTTGGGGTCTTGGGTTTAGGTTCATGGGCAGATATATGCTTAAGTAGAACTTGCAAGTAGTAGAGTTCAGGGTCCTCCTGCACCCTCCCCCCCCTGGCTCCAAGTATGAGCCTGGGGGTAGAGAAGAGAGATGTTGGGCTGGGACATTAGGCCTCTCCGCGACCCTAAACCCTAAACCGAAACCCTAAAACCTAAACCCTACACCAGAAACCCGAAACCCTAAACCCCAAACCCTACATCCTAAACCCTTCACCCTAAACCCTAAACCCTAAACCCTTGAAAGCCACAAAGCTTTCCTGGCCCAGGCTCGGTGTCCCAGCTGCGGGAGGCCTTTGCGCTGAATGTGCTGGAGGGCTCGCTGCTGAGCGGGCGCGGGCCCCACTATCTGCCGGGGTTCCGAGGATTAAGTGGTTTAGGTTTTAGGGTTTAGGGGTTTAGGGTTTAGGGTTTAGAGTTAGGTTGCTTAAGGAAGCCTCAAACAATGCAGGGGAAGGAATTTGCAGCCGTCAAGATGTTAAAACAATTTTGGAATGTGGTGGTACTTCCTCAGCAGCGTCTCCGCGCCCGTGTACGGAGGCATCTTCAACCCTCAACCCGAAGCCGTAGAGCCCCAGCCCGAAACCCGAAACCCGAAACCCGAAACCCGAAACCCGGAACCCTAAACCCTAAACCCTAAACCCTAAACCCTAAACCCTAAACCCTAAACCCTAAACCCTAAACCCTAAACCCCCAAGCCCGCAGGCTGGCCAGCGCTTCCTCGGAGTTCAAGATGACTGCCGAGGCGCCGTGGCCGAACCCGAAGCCCGAAACCGTTTAGGGTTTAGGGTTTAGGGTTTAGGGTTTAGGGTTTAGGGTTTAGGGTTTAGGGTTAGGGTTTAGGGTTTAGGGTTTAGGGTTTAGGGTCTAGGGTTTAGGGTTTAGGGTTTAGGGTAGTTGCCCAACTCAAAACCCACCCACCTCGAACTACCCATGGACCACCCCAAACCCCAAACCCTAACTTGCTCGTGGACGCAGGGCCTCCTCACGAAGCTGGCCAAGGGCGTGTCTGAAGCGGAAGAGGCACGACACTGCGGGTTCAGGGTTTGGGGGTTTGGGGGTTTGGGGTTTGGGGTTTCGGGTTTGGGGTTTAGGGTTTAGGTGTATGGGTAGAAGTGCCATAAATATGGTTATAGCTGCCTATTCACCACCGGGCAAAGAGACCATACAACCCTAAACCGAAACTCTAAACTCGGAACCCTAAACCCTGAACCCTAAACCCACGAAAACACTCTGAGCCTCGAACCCTAAACCCTCCCTGGAGGTTCATGGGCAGTTATAAGCAGGGTTAGAAGTACCCTGTAGTTACCCTGTGAAAGGTTATGCCTATAGTTACGCTAGGTAGGAACCTGCTGGCAACTACCCATGAGATACAGATGCGATCCCATTTCAAGCAAGCCCTATACCCAAAGGATAAACCCTATTTCCTTAGACTATGACCGACATGTAGCTACCTAGGACCTGCGCCCTTGCACTTCTTTCTAAGGGTTCAAGACAGCCGCAAACTCTAGCATGTTATTGGGTGGACCCTAAGCCCTAAAGCCTAAAACCCTAATTCCTAAAATTACAAACTGCAAACCCTAAACTAAACCCAAAACCCAAAACCGTCCTTTCTGAAACCCTAAACCCTAAGCCCTTCGTCAAAGGTGAACGCCCACGTGCAGGAGGCCATGTCCAACTTCCGCAGAGCATCGATCCACGCGTCCCGGATGGATGTTTGGAGCTTTGTTGGGTACCCGAAACCCCCTAACCCCTAACCCCTAAACCCTAACCCCTAACCCCTAACCCCTACCCCCTAACCCCTAACCCCTAAACCCTAAACCCTAAACCCTAAACCCTAAACCCTAAACCCTAAACCCTAAACTCTAAACCCTAAGCCCTAAACCCTAAACCCGAAGCCCTAAACCCTAAGCCCTCAAGGCCAGGATAAATAGAAATTGTATGTGATTCACTGAGAACTTGCAATTTCGAGCAGCTGCAACAATCCTTCAACTTCTCAGAGCATGCAATCTCGATGGGGTACAGTCGCCAGCGCCGCAGCCCAACAACATCCACCATCACAAAGGGCCCAACATTTTCAAGGAAAACCCAAAACCCCACAACCCCCCCCCCCCCCCCCGCCCCTAAACCCTAAATCCTCAAACCCCCGAAGCCCTAAACCCCAAACCCTCAAAACCCCGAAGCCCTAAACCCCAAACCCTCAAAACCCCGAAACCATAACCCCCCAAACCCCAAAACCCGAAACCCCAAACCCTAAACCCCTAAACCCCGAAACCCTAAACCCCAAAAAACCCCCAAAAAACCCAAAACCCCGAAGCCCCTAAACCCTAAACCCTAAACCCTAAGCCCTAAACCCTAAACCCTAAACCCTAAACCCTCAAAACCCCCAAATCCCCCGAATCCCCGAAACCCAGCTTGCCCAGGATCCGCGCCGGCGCGCGCCGGCGGCCTCTGGCGCCTGGCAGGGCTCCCAAAGCGGTTCTCCACTTTCCTTGCATGGTGGGTTAGGGTTTAGGGTTTAGGGTTTGGGGTTTGGGGTTTAGGGTTTAGGGTTTTAGGGTTTAGGGTTTAGGGGTTAGGGTTTAGGGTTTAGAGTTTAGGGTTTAGGGCTTCGGGTTTAGGGTTTAGGGCTTAGGGTATAGGCTTTAGGGTTTAGGGTTTCGAGCTCAGGGTTTCGGGTTCAGGGTTCAGGGTTCAGGCTTTAAAGCAAGGCAAGGCGCCGCGCGGGATTCAACCGCGCAGTTGGGTGGCATCATGGACTTCATCGTCTTTGGACACAGGTCCGAGGGAGAGTGCCAGCCTCACAACATACGCCGAGTTCGCAGATGAAAAATCAGGACACAGCGAGATTGCACCGGTCGTACTCTTGAAGATGGCGCTCGCAAAGGAGGCGGAGGCGGCGCTCAGAGAAGAGGCGGAGGCCTGTGTCATTGAAGTTGACGACATCCATGGAACTGCGCGAGAGAATGGTCCATTCAGACGGGTGTTTTAGCACCGATATTCCGCCTCATAGCTAGGAGTACTGGGGTGCTGTGTAGATCATCGAGTTTATAGGGTTTATGGTTTAGGGCTTAGGGTATAGGCTTTAGGGTTTAGGGTTTCCGGCTACTTGTGAAGGTTCATGAGTAGTTTTAAGTAGGGTTATAGGTACCCTAAATAGGGCTGAGGGTTGAGGGCCTAGGGTTTAGGGCTTAGGGAGTAGGGTTTTGGTTTTGGGGTGCCACGAAAGGGCTCGGGGCTTGACTGCAAGGAGCAAAGTCTCGGGGCGTAGAGGTTTGGGCATTTACGGGTGCAGGTGTTAGGGGTGTCGGCAGTTTTGGGGGTTTAGGGTTTAGAGTTTAGGGTTCAGAAAGTTTCTTTGTGTTCTCTGGGCTTAGAGGTTTAGGGATTTTGGAGTTGGCTCTTCAAGTAAACCATAAGCCTATGCGCGAGGCCCTAAGCCCTGCAACCTTAAACTAAGCCCGACACCCCGAACCCTGAACCCCAAAACCCTAAACCCAAAACCCTAAATCCCAAACCCTAATCCCAAACCATAACTAGAACCCAGAGTCGGCCCTTAATACATTTTTTGTGGGGGGGCTTTAGGTTGCTTTATGACCCCCTTGAAGAAAGAAGGGCACCCTTTTCATTCCTAGGTTACTCTTGGGTTTAGATTCTAAGGGGGTTACACGGTTTTGTTAATGTGGTCCCTTACCTTCCTTTAAAAGGGCCCTTGGATTGTATAGGGTACATAAGGGGTATATGGGGTCCCCCTTTTTAAGGGCCCATACTATGGGACCATGCAACTAAACCCAAAAACCCCACAACTCAAATCCCCTAAACCCTAAACCCTCAACCCTAAACCCTAAACCCTAAACCCTAAACCCTAAACCCCAAACCCCAAACCCCAAACCTTAAAACCCCAAACCCTAAACCCTAAACCCTAGGCCCTGGACCCTAGACCCTAAACTCTAAACGCTGAACCCCAAAACCCTTCATCCCCGACCCCTTAAACCCTAAACCCTGAAGGTTTGGGAAGCAAGACAAACCCTAAACCCTAAACCCTAAACCCTAAACCCTAAGCCCTAAGCCCCAAGCCCTAAGCCCTAAGCCCTAAACCCTAAACCCTAAACCCTAGACCCTAAACCCTAAACCCTAAACCCTAAACCTAAGAAGGTTTGGGAAGCAAGACCAGCGCGCCGACCCAGACGACGGCTGGCTCCAGGAGCACCGGTGCGCCACGCGGCTTCGCGGCTTCCCGGGGGGTCCAGTGGGTGGTTTAGGGTTTAGGGTTTAGGGTTTAGGGTTTAGGGTTTGGGGTTTGGGGTTTAGGGTTTAGGGTTTGGGGTTTAGGGTTTGGGGTTTAGGGTTTGGGGTTTCGGGTCTAGGGTTTAGGGTTTGGGGTTTGGGGTTTAGGGTTTGGGGTTTAGGGTTTGGGGTTGAGGGTTTGGGGTTTGGGGTTTGGGGTTTAGGGTTTGGGGTTTAGGGTTTGGGGTTTGGGGTTTAGGGTTTGGGGTTTAGTGTTTGGGGTTTAGGGCCTTTGGGTGTTTAGGGGTTTAGGGTGTTTAGGGGTTGGGGTTAGGGTTTAGGGCCTTTGAGGGGGGTCAAAGAGCTTGGGGGTTTGTGTGGTTTCAGGGGTTCGAGGGGTTTGGGGGTTTAGGGGTTGCGGTTGAGAGGGTTCACCTTCATTATGGGCCCGTGGTTTGGTTTTTCTTATAGTGCATCCTTGAAACGATCAACAAGGGTCCGTTATTCACACTCCCAGTTGTGCTGGGGTGGTTGGCGCGGGGGTGTAACATAACCCCTAGCCAACACCCCGAACTCGAAACCCTAAACCCAGAGTGGTGCTTTTTGCAGGCACCGGATTGGACTTGCTGGGCTTAGGGTTTAGGTTTAGGGTTCAAGGTTTAGGGTTAACCCTGGCCGAAGACCCTGAAACCTTAACTGCGCTCGCCCACGGCTTGCAGCTTCTCTGCACCGACGAACCGAAATCCGACAGGCCCATCGCCGACTACTCTACAACCTACACCGTAAGCCCTGAGCCTTAGCCCTGAACAACTTCCACAGCCTGAGCCGCCGCCCCCACTCCGCAACAGGCCCTGCAACTACGACCTTGCACGAGCACAGCATCAGGTATAGACCCTCAACCCTAAACCCTAAACTCTAAACCCCAAACATCGGGACCCGGGACCCCTAAAGGGGCCATCAGATGATAAACGAGAGAGAGCTGACCATCGTCGTGCGTCAGCCGATGCCAACACAACCCTAAGGCCCCCCAAAAGATCCATCAAAAATCAAATGCCGTAAGCCCACTAGAATTTAGGGTTCAGGGTTTGGGGGAGCCCTGAACCTTAAACTTTAAACCCTAGACCCTAAATCCTAAAGCCTAAACCCACTAGAGGGGGAGCCAGCGACACTCCCTAGACGGTGCTGTTGGCCATGGTTCCAGCGATCACCGGGCGAGGCCGGGCCCCAAATCCTGAACTCCAAACCCTAAACCCTCTAAACCCTAAACCCTAAACCCTAAACCCTAAACCCCAAACCCTAAACCCCAAACCCTAAACCCTAAACCCCCAAGCCCTAAATCCTAAAGCGCCATCCTGAGCTGCGCTTTAGGTTTCAGACATGGAGTAGGTTTAGGGTTTAGGGTTTAGGGTTTAGGTTTTAGGGTTTAGGGTTTAGGGTTTAGGGTTTAGGGCCAACTCTGAGCCTGCCCTGCCCGGCAACCCTGCGCCATCGTCCGGAAAGCGTTGAGGGTTAGGGGTTTGGGGTTTGCCCCTAGTTTGTACTCTGTGTGTGTGGGTTTCTAAGATAGTGCCTTCCCTAAACTCTAAAAAACCCTACACCCTACACCCTAAACCCTAAACCCTGAGCCCCAAACCCTGAACCCTCAGCCACCTCTTGGCAGGGATGTCGCAAAGCTCACATTCGCCTCGCTGCCCGTCCCAGGGCCGCAGCAGGGGCTTGGCGAAGCCTTGCTTTTGAGTTAGGGGGTCCTGTGTCCTAGGTAGGATGAGGGGGACCCTTAAAAGGGAACCCCTTCTTAACCCTCTTCTGGCTCTCTTAAACAGGGACCTTATTCAGAGGGTCTATATCCCCAAGGGTACCCTTAATCCTATCCCCTGCTGTGGGGATTTAGGGGTCCTTTTGGGTTCAGGGGGTCGTTTGGGGGTCTTTTGGAGCTTGGGGTTCAGGGTTTAGGGTTTAGGGTAGCTGGGGTCTTTTAGGGCTTGGGGGGTCTTTCGGGATCTACGGGGTCTTTTAGGGTTTGGCGGGTCTTTTGGGGCTTTAGGTCTTCTGGGGTTTAGGGTTTAGGGCTTGGGTTTAGGGTTTAGTTAAAGGTTTGGAGTTTAGGGTTTTTCGGGCTTGGGGTTTCGGAGTTAGGGGTGTAGGGTTTGGGGTTTGGGGGTTTGGGGTTTTGAAGCGAGGTTTGGGGGGCACCCTATGATCAGGATGCGGGGGTGTAGGATTTAGGCCTAGGGTTTTGGGTTCAGGGCCTAGGGTTTAGGGATTCAGAGCCCAGGAATTAAGATTCGGGGCCTAGGGTTCAGGGTTTAGCGCTCAGCGTTTGTGCCACTTTTCCACCGCCCTGCTTGCGTTAAATGGTCAGATCGCTGCTTACAAAAGGTGGCACAAAACTCACTACTAACGAGTTGTTTTGGTCACAGTCTTGCTTGCATCAGACTCGGGTGTAGGGTCCTAGGGAAGTGTGTTGTTTCGGGTCCTTGGGTAATGTGTTGTTGTTGATGTTGTCGTCTTATTGAAGATAAAGAAAGATGTAAAACCCGATATGTTCTTAATGTTAAGGGATTCGCGGGGTTGGTGGTGGTTACTTCTCCGACATGAGTAAGCAATCCCGACTAGTGCGAGCTACCCTAAACCTTCACCGCCACGCTTCCTCAACCCTGAACCCTAAGTGTGGTTCTCGAAATTAGGGTCCCTTTGGGGGGTCTTTATACAGTGCCGTGCTATACAAGGAACCCTAAAGCCTAAACCCTAAACCCTAAGCCCTAAACCCTAAACCCTAAACCCTAAACCCTAAACCCTACACCCTAAACCCTAAACCCTAAACCCTAAAGGGACCCAGAAAGGGACCCTAATTTAG
Organism: Symbiodinium natans; assembly: GCA_905221605.1. NCBI lineage: Eukaryota > Dinophyceae > Suessiales > Symbiodiniaceae > Symbiodinium > Symbiodinium natans. The sequence continues at coordinate 571,042 of CAJNDS010002568.1, forward strand.
AGAACTACTGGAGGGACCCTAGTCCCAAACCTAGAAGCCCAAAAGGGGGAACATCCCAGCCCAAAACCCTAAACCCTAAAACCCTGAAACCCTAAAACCCTAGAACCACAAAACCCTAAACCCTAAACCCTAAACCCGAAAACCCCAAACCCCAGACTCTAAACCCTAAACCCTAAACCCGAAACCCCAAACCCTAAAACCCTAAACCTTAAACCCTAAACCCTAAACCTTAAACCCCACTGCTCAGAAGGTTCCATCACAGCAGGCTGGCGGCATCGCCCATTGCCCGCGCCACGGCCCGCGGCCTCAGCGTCGAACCCCGAAGCCTGAACCCTAAACCCGAAATCCTAAACCCAAAACCCCAAACCCGAAACCCGAAACCCCAAACCCTAAACCCTGAAACCCTAAACCCTAAACACTAAACATAGGGTTTATGGCCTCGACTCCACTAAACGCCTAAAGAAGCCTTAACGTCCCCCATATTGGGGTACTGTACCTATTCTGAGGGGGTCCTGGACTACTGCTTTGGGGTATGTAAAGGGCACCCCTATTTTAACACGCAGAAGAAGACACCTTTCCAAGACCTAAACGCTAAACCCTGAATCCCACGCCCCACACCCTAAACCCGAAACCCTAAAAAACGGGCTCGCTGGGTTTCCCACCGCCCTAAACCGAAGATTTTGACCCTGAAGCCCCCAAGCCCTAGGCCCCAGAACCCGATAGAACCCTCTAGAATCCTAAAGCGACAAAACTCTGAAACTCTTCAACCCCAAGCCCCCTAAAACTCTAAAAGCAACAAAACCCTAACACTCCCAAACCCCCACAGCCCCCAAAACCCAAAACCCTAAACCCTAAACCCAAAACCCTAAACCCTAAACCCTAAACCCTAAACCCTAAACCCTAAACCCTAAACCCTAAACCCGAAACCCGAAACCCGAAACCCTAAACCCTAAACCCTAAACCCCAAACCCGAAACCCTAAACCCTAAACCCTAAATTTAGGAGCCTCCGGCTCAGGCCGCCGACCCAAGAGGCCCGAAACCTCTCAACCCTCAAAGCCGGAAATGGTTGTTACCCTAAAGCCTAGACGCTAAACCAGGCTTCGGGGGTTTGAGGTGTTGTGGGAATGGGGGGGTAGAGGCTTCGAACTGTTGGAGTTGGCGTAAGTTTGCAACATAGGCCAGTTTCTTGCTGGGGGGTGCGGGGAAAAAGGGGGGGAGGGGGGTGGGGGGTTTGGCCAAAGGAGCCCCTACCCCCTGCGCTGAACCGCCTATGGTCGATGCGTTTACGTCGTGCGGCTCGCGCGGTCCTCCATGAAAAAATTGTGCACCGACCCCCCACCCCGCCACCCCCGCGTTTTACGGTTTTTGGAGAGGAGGGGGAGGGTTCCCTCCCCCAAAACCATCCAACACGCCGCCAGGGTCGGCGGACCCAAAACCCAAAACCCAAAACCCAAAACCCAAAACCCAAAACCCCAAAAAACCCAAAACCCAAAGCCCAAAACCCAAAACCCAAAACCCTAAACCCTAAACCCTAAACCCTACAAGCCCCAAGCGGTCTGGGCCCCGTGTGCCTGCTAGGCACTGGGGGCGGTGGCAGCCTTTGGTGCCGAGGTTGGTTGGGAGGGTTTAGGGTTTAGGGTTTAGGGTTTAGGGTTTAGGGTAGGGTCGAGGGGTTATAGGGCGTAGGGTTAAAGGGTTGGAGGAGTGCTTATGATGTAAGGGTCTGAGTTGAGGGTGTTTATAGGGGTTTAAGAGTTTGAAGTTTGGAGTTTGAGGTTTTTGGGTTTAGGGGTCTTCGGGCTGCGTTTTGAAGATGCATTGTGTTTTTGTCAACCCTTTATTCTGCGAGTTATTCTTATTGTTGTTGGGTTTGTGGCTTGTGCGTTTTTGGTAGCTTAGGACTCGCGAGCTTTACTTGTTTTTGCTTGGGTTGTGTTTGAAGTACCCTAAACCCTAAACCCTAAACCCCAAACCCTGAACCCTGAAACCCTAAACCCTAAATCCTAAATCCTAAACCCTAAACCCTAAACCCTTTTGCCACACCCAAAGCCCACAGCCCGAAGCCCAAAGCCCACAGCCAAAAGCCCACAGCCCACAGCCCACAGCCCAAAGCCCAAAGCCCCAAACCCCTATCCCCAAATCCTAAACCTCAAACTCTAAACCCTAAACCCGAAACCCCAAACCCTAAACCCTAAACCCTAAACCCTGAACCCTAACCCTAAACCCTAAACCCTAAACCCTAAACCCTAAACCCTAAACCCTAAACCCTAAACCCTAAACCCTAAACCCTACACCCTAAACCCTAAACCCTAAAGCCTAAACCCGAAACCCTAAACCCTAAACCCTAAACCCCCCCATGGAAAATCCCAAGCTTCTCAAACCCTCAGAGCAGGGGACGGTGGAGCCGCCCATCCTGGGACCCTAAAGTGGGGGTTTAGGGTTTAGGGTTTAGGGTTTAGGGTTTAGTGTTTAGGGTTTAGGGTTTAGGGTTTAGGGTTTAGGGTTTAGGGTTTAGGGTTTAGGGTTTAGGGATTTAGGGATTTTGGGGTTTTGGGGTTTTGGGTTTAGGGATTTGGGGATTTTAGGATTTTGGGAATGTGGGGTTTTGGGTTTAGGGACTTTGGGGATTTGAAGGTTTAGAGCCCCTTTTTGCGCCAAATTGCAGAGCAATCAGCTTGGAGGTCATAGAGTCGTTTAGGGTTTGCAGCTTCGAGTCTGCGGGGGAGTTTAGGGTTAAGGGTTAGGGTTTCGAGTTTAGGGTTTTGAGGGTTTAGGGTTTGGGGTTTAGGGTTGAGGGTTTAGGGTTTAGGGTTTGGGGCTGAGGGTTGAGGGTTTAGGGTTGTTTTCGTGTGGCAGCAGGGGTGTGGAGCTCGGAAACCCCGCGCAGACGCCGCTCATGCCCCGAGCCCTGAAACCTAGAACTTTCATGCCAAACTCCGACCCTAAACCAAAAATCCTAAACCCTGAACCCTAAACCCTAAACCCCTGAACCCTGAACCCTAAACCCTAAACCCTCAACCCTCAACCCTCAACCCTAAACCCTGAACCCTGAACCCTGAACCCCTGAACCCCTCAACCCTTGAACCCTCAAACCCGAAGCACCAGTTACCGTTTCGCCAAAACCCTAATGACCAATTACCCTAAACCCCCTAAACCCCCCTAAACCCCCCAAACCCCCTAAACCCCCTAAACCCCCTAAACCCCCAAAATCCCCTGAACCCCCTGAACCCCCTATACCTCCACAACCCTCTAAACCCTTGAGCCCCTAAACCTCCCCTCCACCCTAAACCCTAAACCCTAAACCCTAAACCCTCAACCCTAAACCCCAAACCCTAAACCCTCAACCCTAAACCCTAAACCCTAAACCCCAAACCCTAAACCCTAAACCCTAAACCCCTTCTTTGAAGCCATGCCTCCCGACCCCCTGGTGGTGGTCGTGGGCCTGGGCGGCGTGGGTGGGCACTGCGGCCACGCGCTGCTGCGGAGCGGCTGCTGGGCGGGAGTTTAGGGAGTTGAGGGTTTTAGGGGTTTAGGGTTTTAGGGTTTTAGGGTTTCAGGGTTTTAGGGTTTTAGGGTTTTAGGGTTTTAGGGTTTTAGGGTTTTTAGGGTTTTAGGGTTTTAGGGTTTTAGGGTTTTAGGGTTTTAGGGTTTTAGGGTTTTGGGGTTTTTGGGTTTTAGGGTTTTAGGGGTTTAGGGTTTAGGGTTTAGGGTTTTAGGGTTTTAGGGTTTTAGGGTCTTGGGGTGTTGGGGTTTTAGGGTTTTGGGGTTTTAGGGTTTTAGGGTTTGAGGTTTTTGTGGGTTTTAGGGGGGTAGTTTAAACCCTAAACCCAAGTGTGGGGTGCAGGGTTTTTGTGTTTGTGGGTTTCGCGGGTTTGGGCGGTTTAGTGATATTCGGGTTTAGGGACTCCTCCACCCCCCCCCCCTGCCCCCCGCCCCCCCAAACCCTAAACCCTAAACCCTGAAAGCGAAGCGGGACCAAGTTGCGTTTCAGGGTTTAGGGCTGAAGGGTTTAATTTCACCGCCCACGCGCAGCCGCCTCGGCAAGGGTCCGGAGGCGAATTGCGGGTTAAGGGGTTGGGGAGGGGGGGAAGGGGGGTGAGCGGGATCTAAAGAACTGATATTCCATGGTTTATTTGCCGAGGATTTTTAGAGCCCCGCACCCTGGCTGCCCCCTAGGGTTGAGGGTTTAGGGTTTAGGGCCTAGCCAAAATCAGGGTCAAATGAGTCTTAGCTCAGAATAGTCCGGGCCTGATTTGGGTTCAGGGCTGTTGACGGGCATTTGGGGGTGGCGTCTACCCTACACCAACACCATGCCCCCTGCACACGAAGCCCTAAGACTCCCAACCCTAAACCCTAAACCCTAGGCCCTAGACCGTAAACCCTAAACCCTAAACCCTAAACCCTAAACCCTAAACCCTAAACCCTGAACCCTGAACCCTGAACCCTGAACCCTAAACCCTGAACCCAAAACCGCGCCAAGATCCGAAGTGACCTCGGGCTTCGGGGTTGCTCTCACCTTTCTTTGTGGTGCTTTACGGTAACTTTACATCTTTAGCCTTTTTGGGTTTATTGGGTTTCTTCAGAAGGCAGCTTAAAATTAAACTTATAGCTACCCTGCTAAGTGCAGCCAAGCTTTGTGCTTCTTCGTGGATCCCTACTTGAAGTTTCATGGGTAGTTGTAAGGTCTGGGTTTAGGGTTTAGGGTTCAGGGTTTAGGACAGGTAGGGCTACATGTGTTGAAAGAAGGATAGCTCTAGTTGTAGCCTTATTAAGGGCACTTACATCCCTACTTGTAGCTACATATGAACCTTCAACGTGCTGAAACCCACCCAGGGATTCGCCGCCTGCGCCTCATCGACTTCGACCGGGTGTCGCTGTCCTCGTTGAACAGGCGTGCCCGCGGGAGGGGGGCGCTGTGGCTTCGGGGTTCGTGCATGTCTCTTGCCTACTGGTTCCCAGTAGAAAATTGAGGGAGTTAGGTACCTTCTATCCCCCGATATATATTTCCTTCAAGGGGCTCTAATTCCCTATTAAGAGCCAGTAGGTTTCGGGCGTAGGGTGATTGGGTTGGAGGGGTTCTTGGAGTGGTTTGAGGCGGGGAGGTTCGGGCGTTGAGGTGTTAGGAGCGGCTTGCTGCTGCTCGTTGCAACACCCTCTAGATCCCACACCCAAACCCCGAAACCCCAACCACCAAACCATAAACCCTAAACCCTAAACCTTCCAGAGGCCCCTGTGGCTTTAAGAACCCATTTGAGGGGATCTTCAACAAGAGTTCCCAGACCCAAGGGCACAAGATTAGAGGGGTCCAAGGCCGAGGCCTAAATCCCTAAAAAGCTTAGAACCCCTGATTCTTGTGGGTTTAGCGGTTCTGACTGGGTCCAAGCTGAAGATGGGTTCAAGGAGGTTTAGGGTTCAGGGTGAACGGAAGCCTGAAGCCCCAAAACCCTCACGCTCTCCAAGCCCAAACCCCAAACCCCAAACCCAAAACCCCAAACCCCTAACCCCAAACCCCTAACCCCTAACCCCAAACTCCAAACCCTAAACCCCAAACCCCTAAACCCCTAAACCCCTAAACCCTAAACCCTGAACCCTAAACCCCTAAACTTCCCTAAGCCCTGTTTAGGACTTGTTTTGGGTTTTGGGAGGCATGCCGTGGCTCTCCGGCGCGATGTGGGCATACCAAAGGCGGCTTCAGGGTTTAGGGTTCACGGTTTAGGGTTTAGGGTTTAGGGTTTAGGGTTTAGGGTTTGGGGTTTAGGGTTTAGGGTTTAGGGTCTAGGATTTTGGGTTTAGGGTTTAGAGTTTTGGGTTTCGGGGTTTCGGGTTTGACGTTTAGGGTTTCGGGTTTCGGTTTAGGGCTTAGGGTTAGGGTTTAGGGTTTAGGCTTTAGGGTTTGGGGTTTAGGCTTTAGGGTTTAGGGTTTCGGGTTTGGGGTTTCGAGTTTCGGGTTTCGAGCTTAGCGGCGGGCTCCGAATGCTCATAAGCCCTAATTGGACTCAAAGCCTTCCAAAGCAAGTCGGTCGGGTAGGCCTAAACCCTAAACCCTAAACCCTAAACCCTAAACCCTAAACCCTAAACCCTAAACCCTAAATCCTAAACCCTAAACCCTTTCTTTGTGAGGGGTCCTACACGTCGCAAGTGTCTGTAGCCTGAACCCAAAACCCCAACCTATCGAATACATCATCTTGTTGTGGTTCCCTAAACCCTTAACCCTAAGCCCTAAGCCCTAAGCCCTAAACCCTAAACCGATGGTTGAAGGGAACAACCGGGTTCTGAGGGTAGTGGGCCTGGAGGCTTTGAGTAGGGGCAGGAGGGGGATTTCGGGTATCAGGGTCTGGGATTGCAGGGTTTTGGGTCGGACCCTAAGGACCCTAAGGACCCTAAGGACCCTAAGCCACCAAAGGGGAACGCTGCTATCCCAAGTTTTGCCGAGGGTTCGAACAGCCAAGCAAGCCGTGCAAGTGGTTCCATGAGGGCCAAGGATGTCGTCGTGGAGCAGAGTGCAGGTTTAAACACGACTGGGCTGCAATTCCAAAAGGGGAACGTGCAGAGCGCTGCATGCGCTGCGGGGGAAAGGGGCATAGGAAAGATGCATGCACAGCGGGAAACGCTCTCCCCGATTTGCTTTGGCCGGCCCATCAAGGAGCTTGCAAGCTGTTGCTACCAAGACTTCGTTCTTGTAGCTAGTGGTCTGCGCAGGGGCTATGGCACACAGCCATCGTTGTCTAGTGGCCAACTACCAGCTGGTGCCCCAGATGACACGCTGCTACCTTGCAGTTCTTTCGCACTTGTGTTGAGGCAAGGAGTTCTGGCCCGGAGGCGCCCCGCAGATATCAAAAGTTTAGGGTATTAGGGTATGGGCTTCGGGTTTGGGATTTTAGGCTTTAGGATTTTAGGCTTCAACACATTACCGACGAACGCCTTGCACGTCGCTGGACTCAGACCTAAATCACTTACCGAAGCTGTGTCCGGGGGAACAGCTGGGGCTGCCTGAGCATGAAAAACCCAAACCCTAAATCTAAGCCCCAGACCCTAAGCCTCAAACCCTAAAACCTTGCCTCCCTTAGGCAGACTCACGCCAAGACCTCATGTTTTCCTGTTTTTTTTGTTTGTCCTCTCTCTCTCTCTCTCTCTCTCTTGTGTCTTTCTCACTTCCTTCAGGAACTCCAAGCGGTACTTCCGAAACATCGGTATCAGCAAAGTGGGTTCGCGACTCAAGATCCAGTGAGACCTCCCCCACCACACAGCGCAATGAAAGACAACCTCTCATGGCCGGGGTTAGGGTTTAGGGTTTAGAGTTTAGGGTTCAGGGATTTTTGTATGGCGACTACTGAAAACAGACGTTAATGCACGTCGGTCTGGTCTCCAGATCGTATGGAGTTCTTGATCTTAAACCTTAAAACCCTAAGCCCGAGATCTCAGAGCTTCCTACACGAACCTTCGAGCCCGAAGCCCTAAACCCTAAAGCCTAAACCCTCAACCCTAAAGCCCAAACCCTAAACCTTGCAGGTTACCGCCTGTGCGGAACACTTTCGTGCAATTCAGCCCGGGTGCCAAGTTGACGTTCACGATGAAGCTGGGCTGCAGTGAACCCTAAACCCTAAACCCTAAACTCTAAACCCTAAACCCTAAACCCTGAACCCTGAACCCTAAACCCTAAACTCTAAACCCTAAACCCTAAACTCTAAACCCTAAACCCTAAACCCTAAACCCTAAGCCCTAAGCCCTAAGCCCTAAACCCTAAACCCAAAACCCTAAACCCTAATCCCTAAACCCTTACAGGGTTGAGGTTAGGGTCCAGAGGCATTCAGAGGTTTAGGGCTCAGGGGCCTCCATCTCCATTTTTTGTTTAAGAACCCCAGAAAAGATAAGGAAGAATATTCGGGTCCTTAAGCAAATAACAGATTTAGGTGGGAGTTTGGGTAGGGCTTGTAGGGCTCCAGTGTCAAGCTGCGGCTTGTCAGCCATCAAGCAAAACCCCAACAGGCCGAAAACCCTTAAGAACACCTAGAGAGCACCCTGACAACCCCTAAGCAATCCGCTCAACGCTCGAAACCCTACAGAGCCCGAAGCCACCCTGAGCGATCTAAAAGCCCTAATAACGCCCTGACAACGCCCTGAAAACGCCATGAAAACGTTAAAAAACGTGTCAGGAGATGTTTACGGGGGAGGCTGCCCATCGCCTTCTGCTGGGCCCCTCCAGTCTGCAGCACAGAGTTGTTGTTTTTTGCGGGCCGGGGGGGGGGGGGTCCTGAAGGTTTACAATCTAGGGTTTTAGGGTTTGTGGTTAGGGGTTTGGGGATTTTGTAGGGTCATGAAAGGGACGGCGGACGGAGGAGGGTTTAGGGTTCAGAGCTTATGTTCGGCAATCTGCCCTAGTCCTCCCTGTGCTTCCCTAGGCTTCCCAAAGGTCCTACTTGGAGGTTCGTAGGTAGTTCTAAGTAGGGCTATAAATAGAGTAACTATACTTCTAACCTTACTTAGGGCACTTATAACCTTGCTTATGACAGTAGGGTACCTATACCTTGAACATCGTTTCGCGCGCTTTAAGCCCGGTAGGGTACCTTCCTTCTCCGCGAAGTCCACAGAGGGGGACAGAGCGCTAGCGTCTCTGAAGTGTGACTAGTCTTCGTGACCTCACGAATCCACAGTAGGGAGCTGGAGGAACTGCGGCTCAGGTGAATGCTGCTTTAGGGTTCAGGGTTTGGGGTTTAGGGTTTGGGGTTCAGGGTTTGGGGTTTACGGTTTCGGGGCTAGGGTTCGTCCTTGCGCGTTGGATCGGAGCTCGCGGGAACATGTTCACAGAAGGGGAGGATGCGCTAAGAGCAGGGGCAGGGCGTTGGAGGCATGCTCACCACAGAGGCCAGGCGATGGGTAGATGTCGGTATGGCTTGGCAAGACAATGCTGGGTCTCGCTCTAAATTTCCGAGTGTCCAGATTCTGTTTATGGTTTTTGTATATTGGTTTAAGAGTGTTGGGGCTTTAGGTTTTCGTGGTTTTGTGGTTCTAGGTTTTTGCAGGCAAGAGCGCCTCGGCTTATCTAAAATTCTCTGGGTCTCAAAACCTGGTTTGCTGAAGGTCTTATGGGAGCTTGACTGTTGTTGTCTCTTGGCAAAATTCTGGCTTTCTTGGAGGCTTTTGGGAGCCCCATTTTTGCGACCTTTTGGCAAAATTTGGTTTTTTGTTGAAGAGCATTTTGGGAGCCTTATCTTGTTTCGTCTTTTGGCAACATCTGGCTTTCTTGTGGGTTTTTCTCACAGACCAGTCGGTGTGTCGGCGCGTCAATTTAAAACATTCATTGACAAAACCCGTGTTGGAGGCCGAGTACCGGGACGTTCGTGACCATACGTTCGTTCGGCGCGGGGTGGGGGGGTGGGGGGGGGGGGGGTGGCTATGCAAAGTGACAAAGTTCGGCAAATCGGGGAGCGGGGAGGGGGGGGAGAAGGTTTGTCACCAAGTGACGAAGTTGGGCCTGTTGAAGCATTGTGTGGGGGGGGGGCTGATTTTTGTCGCAAAGTGTCAAAGCCTGAGCTTGTTGGAATCTGTCGAGACTCTGCTTTGCAGAGGTCGCTTGGGCGTAGGGACAGCGTCCTGTCCACTACGCCGCCGGGACGCTCGAGATTGTGTGGCTGCGCAATTGCTTTCGATTGTTTTTGCTCGACGACCAAAGGCGCGAACGTAAAGAAGTAGGTTAGGTTTTTGTCTCGCAGCGACAAAGTTTCATCGCACTTGATGCTGAGTTGAAGAGAGGCTCTGAATGAGGGTGCTTGATTTGCTTGGTGAAGAGGTGACATTTTGTCACCTAGTGCAAAATGTCATGCGGAATTTTTCAGGGAGTCTGGAATTTTGAAGTGGTGAACTTTGCTGCTTCGGTGGCGCAGTGGTCGGAACCATGCTCGGATGCTGTGCTGCATGAGTTCCAACCCTAGTTGCCACAGCTGTACTCTTAAGCTACTGCCCGTAATTCCTCGACCCTGCAGCAGTCATCCATGAATCGAGAAGAAGAACCGGTGTAAGTGTTGGACTTCCTCACCAAGATGATGCAGCAGATGGAGGACGGCAAGATCTCAGCTGAGCGTAGGAAGGTGTGGCTGAAATTCATAGGCCAGAAGCTCGGCGAGCTGGGTGGCGCCATGCCGGATGAGCCTGAAAAGGGCCGGGGTCGTAAGTGCAAGAGGCACTGAAAGAGAAAAAAAGGAGATGCCGTGCATGTGATGTGTGTGTGTGTGTGTGTGTGAGACACTGGGGTGAACTGCAAGTGCGCACGCGGTGTAACGGTAACAGCTGGTCCTGGCAACTCGTTCTCATTGTTGAAATGCACATGGATCTCCTAAATGTACATGCATGTCTGTTTGTATTGGGTTTCTCTAAACCCTTCAGAGCCTGACGGGTTTTCTGGGCCCTTCAGAGTTGAAGGGTTTTGCTATGCGGATCTACGGCGTGGATGTTGTCACCGAGCGTCAAAATTGACCTTACAACGGGGAATGAAAGACAGACAGCCGAAACAGTGGGGGGGGGGGGCTTTTGCTACTAAACAGTAGGTGAGTGGAGGCCCCAAAACCCCATAACCCTAAACCACCTAAACCTCCCAAACCCTAAAACCCTAAACTCCTAAACTCTTAAACCCGAAACCCTTAAACCCGAATCCCCGAACCCCCAAGCCCTAAAAAAGCCAAGCCCCCCTGAAAGATCCAAATGCCCCAAAAGACGTACACGCTAATGAGCCCCGAACCCCCGAAACCAAAAAACCCGAAACCCGAAACCCGAAACCCTACACCCTACACCCTAAACCCTGAAATCCCCGAACCCTCAACCTACACCCTAACCCCCCCAAGCCCTTCACCCAGGCTCCACGGCTCACGGGGCCCAGAGGCCGCACCTGGTCGTGGATTGCATCGACGATGTGAAGACCAAGGCCGCTGTCTTTTTTTAAAATTAAATTTGTTTTCTCGGCTTTTGGTGTTTAGAGTCTTTTGTGTCTGTGTGTTTTTTACAAGTCTTTTCCAGGTTTTTTGAGGGTGTTGCAGGATTTTGCAGGTTGGCTGCTTGAGGGTTTTCGGGTTTTTAAAAGGGTTTAGGGTTCTTAAGGTTTTTGAAAGTGCTTCGCGGAAACCCTCAACCCCACAAACCCTCAACCCCTCAACCCCTCAACCCCTCAACCCCTCAACCCCTCAACCCCTCAACTCCCTCAAGCCCTCAACCCATCAACCCCTCAAATCCTCAAACCCTCAAACCCTCAAACCCTCAAACCCTCAAACCCTCAAACCCTCAAACCCTCAAACCCTCAAACCCTCAAACCCTCAAACCCTCAAACCCTCACCCTCAAACCCCTCAAACCCTCAAGCCCTAAGCTTCAGATTCGGGGTTGAGGCTCCCAGGTAGGCCCGATCATATTCAGGAATACTTATCAGAGGGTATAAGGGCCACCCGAGTTCCCTAACCCTAAACCCTAAACCCTAAACCCTAAACCCTAAACCCTAAACCCTAAACCCTAAACCCTAAACCCTAAACCCTAAACCCCAAACCCTAAACCTAAACCCTAAACCCCAAACCCTAAACCCTAAACCCTAAACCCTAAACCCTAAACTCCGAAGCCGCAAGCCGCACAGGTGGAGCTACTTGCCTTCTGCGTTCAGGAGGCTTCTCGATGGGGGAGAGGGGGCTGGGGTCTTAGGGTTCAGGGTTCAGGGTTTAGGGTTTAGGGTTTAGGGTGTAGGGTTTAGGGTTTAGGTTTTAGAGGGGGCTGGGGTTTTTGGTTTCAGAGTTCAGGGTTCCGGGTTCGGGGTTAAGGGCTAAAAAGGGACTTTTGTTGGGTGTTAGGTGGGCCAACCTCCTAGTTAAGCCCCAAACACTAAACCCTAAACCCTTTGGGGGGTTTGAGTGCTAGTTTGGTGGGGGTTCAGGTACTTTTACTTCGGGGAGTTGGGGCTTCAAGGGTTTAGGGTTTAGGGTTTAGGGTTTAGGGTTCACAACCACCCATATCTTCTCACGAATGGTGAACCCAGGCCTTGCCAGTGGTCAGCGCCCTCGGCAGCGGCGCCAAAGACGCGTGGCACGCACTTTGTGGTGCTTCTCCTAGGTTGGATATAGGGTTTAGGGTTTAGGGTTTAGGGTTTAGGGTTTAGGGTTTAGGGTTTAGGGCTAAGGGAACCCCTTCCCAACCCTTTTCTGGCTCTCTTAAACAGGGACCTTGTTCAGAGGGTCTATATCCCCAAGGGTCCCCCTAATCCTATCCCCTAGCTTCTGGGGCTCTTGGGCATTTTAGGGTTCAGGGTTTAGGGTGTCGGGTCTAGGGGTTTTAGGGTTGAGGTGCTACTATACGGGCCTTAATACATAGAATGGGGTTTTGGGGGTTATTGTAGTATAGTATTTCTTTCTAAAGGAACCATGAGGGAATACTATTAGTAATTCTTCCGACCCCTATACTAGGGCTCCAGGGGTGTTTAGAGGCTTACAGGGCTCCAGGGGTGTTTGGGGGCCAAGGACGACCCGACGCAAGTCTGCGTCGCGAAGGGCCTCCGCGACATCGACAACGCCCTTCTGACGAAGTTAGGTTTGGGGGCCTTATTACCCTAAACCCGAAGCCCTAAGCCCTAAGCCCTAAGCCCTAAGCCCTAAACCCTAAACCCTAAACCCTAAACCCTAAACCCTAAACCCTGAACCCGAAGCCCTAAACCCGAAACCCTAAACCCTAAACCCTAAACCCTAAACCCTAAACCCTAAGCCCTAAGCCCTAAGCCCTAAACCCTGAACCCTAAACCCTAAACCCTAAGCCCTAAGCCCTAAGCCCTAAGCCCTAAGCCCTAAGCCCTAAGCCCTAAACCCTAAACCCTAAACCCTAAACCCTAAACCTTCACACTCATGAAGCCCTGAACGTCGAAACCCTTGAATCGCACAGTAAGGGCCCTTGGCTTTTAGGGCGGAACATAGAGATCCTTAAAGTATATGTGTCCTAAACCCTAAACCCTAAACCCTAAACCCTAAACCCTAAACCCTAAACCCTAAACCCTAAACCCTAAACCCTAAACCCTAAACCCTAAACCCTAAACCCTAAACCCTAAACCCTAAACCCTAAACCCTAAACCCTAAACACTAAACCCTAAACCCTACAACCTAAACCCTAAACCCCTAAACCCTAAACCCTAAACCCTAAAACCCTAAACCCTAAACCCTAAACCCTAATCCCTAAGCCCTAAACCCCTAAACCCGAAAAACCCGAAACCCGAAACCCTACCCCTAAACCCTAAACCCTAAACCCTAAAACCCTAAGCCCTAAGCCCTAAACCCTGACCCTAAGCCCTAAGCCCTAAGCCCTAAGCCCTAAGCCCTAAGCCCTAAACCCTAAACCCTAAACCCTAAACCCTAAACCTTCACACTCATGAAGCCCTGAACGTCGAAACCCTTGAATCGCACAGTAAGGGCCCTTGGCTTTTAGGGCGGAACATAGAGATCCTTACAGTATATGGGTCCTAAACCCTAAACCCTAAACCCTAAACCCTAAACCCTAAACCCTAAACCCTAAACCCTAAACCCTAAACCCTAAACCCTAAACCCTAAACCCTAAACCCTAAACCCTAAACCCTAAGCCCTAAACCTCTCTTTCATATAACCTTGCCCAGTAAAACGGCGACCTTGCCCAGTGAAACGGCGACCTTGCCCAGCAAAACAGCGACCTTGCCCAGTAAAACGGCCGTTTTACTGGGCAAGGTCGCCGTTTTACTGGGCAAGGTCGCCGTTTTACTGGGCAAGGTCGATTTTTTGACCGTTTTACTGGGCAAGGTCGCCGTTTTACTGGGCAAGGTCAGTTCGGTCAAAAAAATCGACCTTGCCCAGTAAAACGGTGACCTTGCCCAGCAAAACGGCGACCTTGCCCAGTGAAACGGGACCTTGCCCAGTAAAACGGCCCAAGGTCGCCGTTTTACTGGGCAAGGTCAATTTTGGTCAAAAATTCGACCTTGCCCAGTAAAACGGCGACCTTAAACGGCGACCTTTCCCGTTTTACTGGGCAAAGGTCGCCGTTTCCCCCCACCACCCCCAACCCCCCCCCCCACCCCCCCCACCCCCCTCCCACCCCCCCCCCCACCCCCCCCCCCACCCCCCCCCCCCCCCCACCCCCCCCCCACCCCACCCCCCCCCACCCCCCCCCCCCCCCCCCCCACCCCCCCCCCCACCCCCCCCCCCCCCCCCCCACCCCCCAAACCCCCACCCCGCCCACCCCCCCCCCCACCCCCCCCCAAACCCCCACCCCCTCCGCCCCCACCCCCCCCCCACCCCACTCCCCAACCCCCCACCACCCCCCCCTCGCCCCCTCCTCCCTCGACAATGAAGTGGATCAAAGGGTGGGGTGGGGAAGCCCGCTTGTCAAGATGGCTTCCAAAGAATAAGTTTCTGAATGACCGCACCTGTTTTTGAGGCCCCTGAAGCCCCTCAAAAGAGTCAAGAGACTCAAGATGGCTTCCAAAGAATAAGTTCCCGAATGACCGCGCCTGTTTTTGAGGCCCCTGAAGCCCCTCAATCGATTCAAGAAACTCAAGATGGCTTCCAAATGTGATAAACAGATCCATTCTGTTGACCACGTTTGGTTTTCTTGTCCGCTTGAAACAGAAACATGTGGTTAACTAATCCATTCTGTTGACCACGTTTGGTTTTCTTGTCCGCTCGAAACAGAAACATGTGGTTAACAAATCCATTCTGTTGACCACGTGCCTAGAGAAGAAGGAGGTTGGATATTTTTCCTAATGTTGTTGAAAACGTGTCTGACTTGGGTAGGTAAAACTCTTTGGAGTAGGAAGAAGACCTTGTATTTTCTTAATGTTATGGGATTCTTTGGGCGGGTGGGTTTTTTTTCCGTTGCCCGAACACACTGCTGGCCTAGTAAATGCTCGAACCCTAAACCCTAAACCCTAGATAAACCCTAAACCCTAAACCCTAAACCCTAAACCCTAAACCCTAAACCCTAAACCCTAAACCCTAAACCCTAAACCCTAAACCCTAAACCCTAAACCCTAAACTACTCTATCATAGAGTATTTAAACCCTAATTCAAAAGTCGGCAACGGTGAATTTCGGCTTCAAAAGTCGGCCACGGTGAATTTCCTGGCCCCAAAAGTCGGCAACGGTGAATTTCCTGGCCTCAAAAGCCCCAAAAGTCAGCAACAAATTTCGGCCTCAAAAGTCGGCAACGGTGGATTTCCTGGCCTCAAAAGTCGGCAACGGTGAATTTCGGCCTCAAAAGTCGGCAACGGTGAATTTCCTGGCCTCAAAAGTCGGCAACGGTGAATTTCGGCCTCAAAAGTCGGCAACGGTGAATTTTCGCCTCAAAAGTCAGCAACGGTGAATGTCGGCTTCAAAAGTCGGCAACGGCCCACCCCCCCCCCACCCCCCCACCCCCCCCACCCCGCCCACCCCCCCCCCCCACCCCCCCCCCCACCCCCCCCCCACACCCCCCCCCCACCCCCCCCACCCCCCCCCCCCCCCCCCCACCCCCCGCCCACCCCCCCAACCCCTGGACGTACTACGTTTGTACTACAAAACTCGACTTTCCAGCCACGGAAGCTCCGGTCCGGCGTACTCTACGTCTGTACTACAAAAGTCGACTTTCCAGCCACGGAAGCTCCGCGTGTCCGCAGCGTACTCTGTTTGTGCTGCAAAAAAGTCGACTTTCCCATCATGGAAGCTCTGGGCGTCCCCGGCGTACGACATTTGCACAACAAAACTCAGCCACGGAAGTTCCCGGCGTACATGTAACGCAAAAACACTGCGGTTTTTAGCAACGACCACGCGAAAACCTGCAGTTACCCCCATCCCCCCCCACCCCCCCCCACCCCCCACCCCCCACCCCCCCCACCCCCCCCCACCCCCCCACCCCCCACCCCCCCCCCCCCCCCCCCCCCCCCCCCCCCCCCCCCCCATTTGCTTCGATCGATTTTTTAGTACTGAACGGCCTCTCTTCTGGATTCGAGCCTTCACCGACAGGGCTTCTAAGCCGTAGGGTTTAGGGCCCTAAGAGCATGAAGGGCCTATTGTGGGCCTTAGATTAGATTTCGGGTTTAAAAACTAATTACTGAGAATGTATTGCGTGAACTTTGTATTTTCTCAATGTTATGGGTTTCTTGGGCGGGTGGTTTTTTTTCCAACGCTTGACAAGCTGCTTGACTAGTGAATGCTCGGACTGGAGATGCTGAACCCTAAACCCTAAACCCTAAACCGAAAAGAGGAACTGGGATGAAATTGGTGGTATAGACCGTGAACTGGAGGCAACCGTAGTACGTGTGTTGCTGAAGCATGGTTGTCAGCCGTCGACTTCAATTTCGGGTCGAATGGTCGACCAAGAAGCTCAGACCGATCTGAGTGGAGCGGTGTCGCAAGCATCCAGAAAACCTCTGAACAAGATAAAGGGAGGTTCCTCAGCGAGTTCCATGCACGATGAAGGCGGTGATGAACAGGAGAAAAAAGGTGTGGACAGTTTTGAAGCTGCACCTACTGCTGAATACGCAATGGGCGAGGAGGAGATCCTGGAGATGGAGGCTGAGAGGATGCGACAGTTGTCCGAAGAAGCTGAAAAGATGCGCCAAGTCTCCGAAGAGAATGGTTTTCGGAAGGACGAGCGTCCGATCAAAGCATTCCTAAACCCTAAACCCTAAACCCTAAACCCTAAACCCTAAACCCTAAACCCTAAACCCTAAACCCTAAACCCTAAACCCTAAACCCTAAACCCTAAACCCTAAACCCTAAACCCTATACGTACATATAAGGTATGTAGTGGACATATACTGACCCCAAAATCAAGAGCCCGTATCAGCCCTGGATGGAAGCCCAGCGACGAAACCCTAAGCCCTAAACCCTAAACCCGACACCCTAAACCCGAAACCCTAAACCCCAAACCCCAAACCCCAAACCCCAAACCCTAAACCCTAAACCCTAAACCCTAAACCCTAAACCCTAAACCCTAAACCCTAAACCCTAAACCCTAAACCCTACCCCCAAGAGACGTGTCGTTCGTCCCCAGGATCCGTTGGCCACGAAGCTGCGAAAGATCTGCCTGTCTCAAGGCTTGTTTTGGGGGTTTTGGGCTTCAGGGCTTCAGGGCTTTAGGGTTTAGGGTCTAGGGGGGTTTTGGGCTTCAGGGCTTTAGGGCTTAGGGCTCTGGGGTTGTAGCTACTTGAGGCTGTAAGCTCCGATGGTGGAGCACTCGCGACAATGGTGTGTTGGGTTCAGTTTGGGTTGAGCGTGTTGCTGTCAGAAACGCAAGGAGCTGGAAAGCAAAGTCCCCCTAACCCCCAAGCCCTACTCGCCCCCTGGCCTTCTTTATCTTCCCAACGATCCGGGTAAAGCCTTAAACTTTCA
Organism: Symbiodinium natans; assembly: GCA_905221605.1. Lineage (NCBI taxonomy): Eukaryota > Dinophyceae > Suessiales > Symbiodiniaceae > Symbiodinium > Symbiodinium natans. Next base: position 588,388 of record CAJNDS010002568.1, read on the forward strand.
GAATCCAGAATTGTTGGTTCTGACGAAGAACCTCCAAACTTGAACACGGTAGCCCAATTTCATGACCTCGTTGATTTACGGCCTCAAGCCCCCCCCCCCCCCGCCTTGCCCCAAACCGCAGAACCGAAACCCCAAAGCCTAAACTCAGGAGGCAAACTTGGGGGCTACAGGGTAAGGGGTTTAGGGTTCAGGGCCAAGGGCTCACCTCTCGCGAGCCGGAGGCTTGGACTTTGACCAAGTCTCCTTCGTCTACAGCTCCCAGAAGGCCACTTGGAAGGTTCTCAGAAGCCCTAAGCCCTCGGCTCCAAACCCTAAGCCCTAAGCCGTAAGCCCTAATCAAGCCTAAATCCTGAACCCGAAACCCTATATGAGCCCTAAACCGATCCCTGAGACCGCGTAGATATTCGCGCCCGCCCACGGCTTTTCCCGACCCCACCGGTGCCGATGTCATCAGAGTCCGAGGACTCGCCTGTTATGCACTCCATCGCCTACACCGGGAGCATGTATGTAGTGGGTTTGGAGTTTAGGGTTTAGGGCTGCAGGTTTGGGGTTTAGGGTTTAGGGCTGAGGGATTGGGTAGCCGTGAGGTTTCGTACCGGGCCACCCACCGCAGCCGGCTACGAGCGTCTTAAACCCACTCGAGCTCCTATAGCCCTCAAACGGCGGCCCGCAAACTCCTAAACCTCCGAAACCCCCAAAACAACCGAGGTCCCAAATCCTTACGCCCTGACCTCCCCCAAAGCCTAACCCCATGACTTGTCCTTTCTGAGCCCTTCAGCCCCTAAACCCCTTGTGTTCCTCGAAATCTCGAGCTCTTCACTAGGTGCCAATCTAGCATTATAGAAACCTAGGATTCAGGGGGTTCTAGGGCTTACCCTAAGGCTCCGACATAGTCCCTTTTTGGGTTAGTTTTAGGGGATTCTAGCATACTACCCCACAAAGGTACTACATCGGAGCCTTCGGGTAGGGTTTAGGGTTTAGGGTTTAGGGTTTAGGGTTTAGGGTTTAGGGTTTAGGGTTTAGGGTTTAGGGTTTAGGGTATTAGGGTTTAGGGTTTAGGGTTTAGGGTTTAGGGTTTAGGGTTTAGGGTTTAGGGTTTAGGGTTTAGGGTTTAGGGTTTAGGGTTTAGGGTTTAGGGTTTAGGGTTTAGGGTTTAGGGTTTAGGGTTTAGGTTTCATGGTCTTGAGCCCGGAGCCGAGTCAGGTGCAGCGCAGCCTCCTTCCACTGAGCGAAGAGCAGAGGGCGAATCCCGAGGCGGGCATCTGTTTAGGGTTCAGGGTTTGGGGGTTTGGGGGTTTGGGGGTTTGGGGGTTTGGGGGTTTGGGGGTTTAGGGTTTAGGGTTTAGGGTTTAGGGTTTAGGGTTTAGGGTTTCTGGCTGGGTTTCGGGTTCAGGGGTTTTAGTTCTTTTATTAAAAGGCTCAGGCTAAGTTGCCACTAGTGGCGAGGGTTTAGGTTTTACAGGCTGTTCGGCCAGAAGACTCCTAAACCCCCCTAAACCTTCAAACCCTTAACCCGAAAACCTAAACCCCTATAGCCCAAACCCCAAAACCCCAAACCCCAAACCTCAAACCTCAAACTCCAAACCCTAAACCCTAAACCCTATGACAGCTTGAAAGATGTCTTTGCTTCTTCTCGGTCATGTAAGGGCTGTACTGCTCCTGTACCCAGACCCCTGGGAGGATCCAAAAAGTAGATCCCTAAACCTTAAACCCTAAGCCCTAAGCCCTAAACCCTAAACCCTAAACCCTAAACCCTAAACCCTAAACCCTAAACCCTAAACCCTAAACCCTAAACCCTAAACCCTAAACCCTACATCCTCACCTCTAGAGTCTTAGAGCCTGCATTAACCAAGAAACCCTCCCCCTCAGGCCTTCGGCAGCGTGGCCAACTTTCGCCTGCGTGCAACTTCCGTCTGCACTGTGGGGGTGTGGGGTTAGGGTTTAGGGTTTAGGGTTTAGGGTTTAGGGTTTAGGGTTTAGGGTTTAGGGTTTAGGGTTTAGGGTTTAGGGTTTAGGGTTTAGGGTGTCGGGGTGGGGTTCGGGTTTATGTGGGGGGTATTTAGGGGGTATTTAGGGGTCTAGGGGCAAAAACCTGGGCACCCCGCAATTTTCTAAACCATATACACTAAATCATATACCTGTTTGATTTAGCGCTAAACCATATTCCTAAGCCATCTACCGCAAATATTGTTTACCGAATATGGGTTAGGAGTGTGAATTAACACTAAATCACATACATACACGGATGTGTTTGAGTTTTGTCCGCCAGCGCCGCGAGGAAGCAACCTAAAACCTAAGGCGATAGTCCAATGCCCCAATCGAATATCTAATTCAAAGTGCCGGTGCGATTTTGCATTGAACTAGCGCTCGCTGAGGAAAAAATCGAGTTTTTCATTTGCTCAAACAGCTGGGCAAAAAGATTGCAATGTCTGCGCCGCAGCGAAGAAGCGACGTAAGACCTAGGGTGATGGCCCAATGCCTCAATCGAAGTTCTAAACCAACATAAGAGATCCAGGCATCTCTTCATTTGTTATGAGCAACTGAGTAGAAAGGTTCAAGTAACTCTGAAAAGGTTCAACTAGCGCTTTTTTAGATATTATCGTTGGGGTCGTGGCCAGAAGGAGAACGATAAACAGAAATAAATAGAGATAGAGGGAAAGAACACTACAGTACGAGGAAATAAAAACAACAAGGAAAGACATAGAAAAGGGGAAGCCAAGATAGCTTCCTAAAAATGAGTGTAGGAAACTAAACCCTAAAAGGCGGAGCAGGTTAAGGGTGGGAGACGTCCTTTATGGGCGCGGGTGGGCAAAGGAAAATGACGCGGCCGACACAGGGCCCCATTCTCAAGAGCTCTCCTGCGTATTCCGAGGCCGAAACAGCTCGCATCGAATTTGCATGCCCAAGCAGTCCCTCTCGCAAAACCCTAAACCCCAAACCCTAAACCCCAAACCCTAAACCCCAAACCCTAGACCCCAAACCCTAAACCCCAAACCCTAAACCCTAAACCCCAAACCCTCAACCTTGACTTTTGGTGTGGGGATGCTCAAGAGGTAATCCCGGTGCTTGGCACGCAGCCGGCCGCTGCCGGCATCGCCATCGCAGCGGAGGCAGGGCCTCAGGAAATCTTCTTTGGGTTTAGGGTTTAGGGTTTAGGTTATAAGCGGGGTAACTATGATGACAGCTGGTTAAAACCTTATTTAAGATACTTATAATCCTACTTCTCACTACCCATGAACCTTTAAGTAGAGGGCGAGAGGCCCCCTCCACACCCTAAACTAAACCCCCACTGTAGAGTTTAGGGTCCAGGTCCTCAACCCAAAGCCGTTAGGGTTTCGGGTTTAGGGTTAGATCAAGGGTTTCGGGTGCACCCTCAACCCCAAACTCATTTAAAGTTGTTGGGTGTTAGGTTCCGGTAGAAATGCCGAACAGCAACCTGGTGTTTTCATGTGGCTTGGTAACCTACCTCCGGGACTCCCCTCCCCCCCACAAGGGATTTGTCACCCCCCCCAACGGGATTTCTAGTTCAAAAAACTGATTTTTTTCAGGAAGAGTGTAGGGCCTGCTATAGGAACAAACTTTATAATTGAATGAAATCTGGAGCCTAAAATCCAAAACCCCAAATCAAACATGCTGCCGCAAGCGCGGCCTGTCCGGGCCCACAGTCCTTCCTGAAGCCTACGCCTCCCCTAAACCCTAAACCCTAAACCCTAAACCCTAAACCCTAAACCCTAAACCCTAAACCCTAAACCCTAAACCCAAAACCCTAAACCCAAAACCCTAAACCCAAAACCCTAAACCCTAAACCCTAAACCCTAAACCCTAAACCCTAAACCCTAAACCCTACGCCCAAAAAGTCTCCGCCGACTACTATAGGGGTCGGAACAAATACTAATAGCATTCCCTTGTGGTCCCTTTGTTGTACTTCTACTACAAATACCCTATTCTAATTCTTCAGGCCCCTATATTACACTCACCGCGAGGTGCTGAATCAACTGGGAGCCGGAGAGGCCAAAGACATGAGGGCTTCAGAGTTTGGTGTTTGGGGGTTTAGGGTTTGAGAGTTTGGTTCGAGTCGAGCTGCAGTGCGGAAGGACCTAGTGCTGCAGTGTAGGGTTTAGGGCTTAGGCTTTAGGATTAGGGTTTAGGGTTTGCGGTTTAGGGTTTAGGGTTTGGGATTTCTAGAATTTCAGCTAACTCGGGGGCCTGCCAGCGGAGCGGCTGTAAGGGAGGGGAGGCTCTCTAAACCTTGTGCCCCTCATCTCGGAACCCCAAAACCCAAAATTCTAAGCCCTAAGCCCTTCATTCCTAACACCCTGAAGCCCCAAGCCCTTCACCCCGAATCTCTAAACCCTCAACCCTAAACCCTTGGGTCTACTTTGAGATCCATGGGAAGCTGTAAGGTTTTGATGAAGGGCATCTACATCTCTGACGGTGCCTATAACCCTATGCATAGCTACCCATGAACCTTCATGGACACATGTGTTCATATTCATATTTACATATGGGTGCAAAATTCTACATATGCGAATATACATGTTCATACAAAAGCAGAAGTGAATGAATATACATATACAAAAGACAGCAAACAAATGAACAAATACATACAAACATCCTAATCCCGAAGCCCGAAACCCGAAACCCTAAACCCTAAACCCTAAGCCCTAAACCCGAACCCTAAACCCTAAACCAAGTTCTGGAGTCTAGAGCACATAAATTGAGTTAGGCAGTCCTGGAGGCGCGCTTTTGGGCGCAGCCCACGCCGGCTCCGCGGCGGAGCCTCGTGGACAAGCTCATGGAGAGCCCTTTGGGCCTGAAGTTGCGGGTTTTCTGGTTGCCCTAAACCCTAAACCCTAAACCCTAAACCCTAAACCCCAAACCCTAAACCCCAAACCCCAAACCCCAAACCCCAAACCCCCAAACCCCCAAACCCCAAACCCCAAACTCCAAACCCCAAACCCCAAACCCTGAACCCTGCCGGGCTTGCAGTTGCGCGGGGTCTCGTGGTCTTTTGGTGCCCAGATGAGAGTTCATGAGGGTTTAGTTGTGAGTAAACCCTAAACCCTAAACCCTAAACCCTAAACCCTAAACCCTAAACCCTAAACCCTAAACCCTAAACCCTAAACCCTAAACCCTAAACCCTAAACCCTAAACCCTAAACCCTAAACCCTAAACCCTAAACCCTAAACCCTAAACCCTAAACCCTAAACCCTAAACCCTAAACCCTTAACCCTAAACCCTAAACCCTAAACCCTAAACCCCAAACCCTAAACCCTAAACCCTAAACCCTAAACACAGCCTAGCTACCCCTGAGTTTAGGGCTTCCGGAGTTGGGGTTGCTGGGTTCCAGGGTACCGAAGCTCCGCCTAAGCCCTAAACCCTGCACCCTAAACCCTTAATCCTGAACTTTATGCACTTAACCTTTAAGGCTAACCCTAAACCCTAAACCCTAAACCCTAAACCCTAAACCCTAAACCCCAAACCCCAAACCGCAAACCCTCAAGAACACCCCAAGGGCCCCTGAGGCTTTAAGCGAGGCGAGCTCAGCAAAAGCGGGGGCCGCAGCTGCCCCGCGCCTCGTCGACGACTTGGGGTTTGGGGTTTGGGGTTTGGGGTTTAGGGTTTAGGGTTTAGGGTTTAGGGTTTAGGGTTTCGGGTGTAGTGTTTAGGGTTTGTGGACCATGAATCTCGGTTTAGGGTTTCAGGTTTCGGGTTTAGGGTTTAGAACCCAGCAACCCTTGAACTTCTACCGGTGTGCGACAGGGCTTCGCAGGTTAGTTGTCAGTTGCTAGGTTCAACATACACTAGGACCCAGAGTCGGCCCTTATTCCCGTTTTTAGGGTTTAGGTTCCTTTATACACGCCGGTAAACCCAAAGGGGTACCCTTTTCATTCCCGTGCTACTCTTGGGCAAGAGGCATGCGCAGCAACTTTACACTACTTGAGAAGGTTCGTGGGTAGTTACAAGTAGGGTTTAGGGTTTAGGGTGCAGGGTTTAGGGGTTTAGCTTAGGTGTTTAGGGTTTAGAAGGGGCGTGGGTAGTTAAAGTACCCGCAGTAAGGCTTTAAGTATAGGCACCCTGCTTAGAACCCTGCTGGTGACTACCCATGAAGTGCACCACGTTTTTAACTTCACAACCCGTGAGGGGTGATGTTCGGTGTTGCAGATTTGTGTAGAGGGTTCAGTTCTTTTGAGGATGCCCCAGTGCTCTTAGGATTCAGGGCTTGAGGTCCCAAATAGCCCATACTAATTTAGGTACTCCTATGGATGGGGAACACTAACCCTAAACCGCCCTAAACCCTAAACCTTAAGCCTTAAGCCCCAAGCCCTAAACCTTCGTCTTGGTCGGCCAGATAAACAACCCCCCCCCTCAATCCAACTCATGGACCAATCCGAAGCTCTCCATGCGGGGGCGGGTTTACACATAGGGTTTAGGGGGAAAGGGATCCCAGACTCATAACACCCCTAAACCCTAAACCCTAAACCCTAAACCCTAAACCCTAAACGCCCTTGAATGTGTGCGAGAGCCTCTACTTCAGAAAGCGATCCCAGATAGACCTGTTGAACTAAGCTGCTCTGAACCCCTAAACCCTAAAACCCTAAAACCCTAAACCCTAAACCCTAAGCCCCTAAGCCCTAAGCCCTAAACCTGTGTTTATCTGTGTCCCTAAGCCTTCGACTTTTCGAACAGAGTGTCCAAGCATAGCTTCAATTCACAGCGGAGGACCCTGAACCCTAAATCAGTGGAGGTAGACATCACGCCAGCAGAAGCAAGCTTCATGGTGCACGAGGCAGGAGACCGCTGCAGCCGCCAAAGCTCCGTTGCACGCCGCGGGGGGTTTTCAAGAGGGTTTGGGTTTAGGTTTGGGCTGAATGTTTAGGGTTTTTTCGGGTTTAGGGTTTAGGGTTGGGGCTTGAGATTTCAGGGTTTCTGGTGTTTGTGTGTGTGTGTGTGTCATGGGCGTAGAGGGTTGACAAAGGCTTAGAGCTGGAGTTTATGCAGGATATCCGCATCCATGAAAGCCCAAACCACGCAGAGCAAAACACCCCAACCATTCAACATCTATTGTTGAGAGTTAAGGGTTGAGGGTTTAGGCTCTGCAGTCCTCCAAAATATGTTTGAATACGGCATCTTGTGTAAAGGTTCCCTTAACAAAGCGGACCAAGTTTAGCGAACTGACCGTTACATAGCCCTTCATTGTGCGGTTGAAGTCCTAAACCCTATGCCCTAAGCCCTATGCCGTAAGCCCTAACCCTACACCCCAAACCGCAAACCCCAGACCCCAATCCCCAGACCCCAAACTCCAGACCCCAAACCCCAAACCCCAGACCCCAAACCCCAAACCCCCAACCCCAAGCCCCAAACCCCAAAGCCCCAAGCCCCAAGCCCCAAACCCCAAATTTTTTGTTTGGGACGTACATCCGTGGCCTCTCCGCCTCGAAGGTCTGGTTCGGCCGCAGCGCGCTGAACCCCCAGCTGGCGACGCGGCCTCCAAAGAGATCTAGGGCTCCTGGGGGTTTAGGGTTTTTGGTTTTAGGGTTTTAGGGCTTTAGGGTTTTAGGGTTTTAGGGTTTTAGGGTTTTAGGGTTTTAGGGTTTTAGGGTTTTAGGGTTTTAGGGTTTTAGGGTTTTAGGGTTTTAGGGTTTTAGGGTTTTCGGGTTTTCGGGTTTTGGGTTGTAAGATTTTGGCTTTCGGGTTCTAAAGTTTAGGCTTTATAGGGTTCTAGTTTTTGGGGTTTAGGGTTCAGAGGTAAAGGGTTAGGGCGGAGGGGCTCGTGGTAGTTTCCGGTTTTTGATGTTTTTGTTGTTTAGGGCTACGTAGGGCTTTAGGGTCGTCTGGGGTTCACGACATTTTGGAGGTGTTTGCCTACTGGTTCTTCCCACCGACCCCATGATCGCGCGCACAACTTGTCGGTTTATTGCCTCTCGAAAGTACCGGCAGGCGCACTTTTTCGGGCATGTTGAAGACCACGCAATGCTTGAATTCATCGGTCCACACAGTATTCTCTGCCAACAGCATGTTGCAGCAGATAGCCTGTTTCAGGTCACAGCACACCCCATGCACACGGCATCTTTCAGGATTCCTTTGCGTACTTGTGACTCCCAAACTGCTCTCCGATTTCCAGGCACAACTCAAGACTGTGTGGGTCTGCCATTGCTCATGGCCAGTGCCAGATGAGAAGAAGTACCCTTCTTGGCAGAGCTCTCCGCGCATGCTGCACGTGGATGTGCTGGCCAGTCGTCGGCTCCTAAGAGAGCCGGGCCTTGCAGCGGTCCTGTCAGCCTTGTCTACGTGCCGTGCCGATCGTGCCGGAGAGTTGGGCTGCCCTCCGGAAAATTTCGAGGTGGCCGCCAACGACAGCGCTTGGCTCTTTGAGTGAAAGGCTGTGTGGGTCGAGTTTCGACTCCAATGCATGCTCATACGAACATGCCAGCATGAAACCCTTAAGCTGCCCAAAACAAACTGGCAATCTTGTCACTGAGCGCGCGCGTGGGAGTTGGCGCGTTGGTTCTTGGTATGGGTGTGTGGGACTTAGGTATTCGTACTTTCTACCCGAATACTCTGCGCCCGATTGCCCCCAGGCAAGACAAAGTGTGCACGTGAGATTCAAGCCTAAATTCTCACCGTAAACGTGAAACCTGCAACCCTGAACCCCAAACCCCAAACCCTAAACCCAACTCCGAAAGCCCTAGCGACCTAAACCCCTACAACCTCCCAAGCCCTAAGCCCTAAGCCGCCCTAAACCCTAAACCCTAAACCCTAAACCCTAAACCCTAAACCCTAAACCCTAAACCCTAAACCCTAAACCCTAAACCCTAAACCCTAAACCCTAAACCCAAAACCCTAAACCATAACCCTAAACCCTAAACCCTAAACCCTAAACCCTAAACCCTAAACCCTAAACCCTAAACCCTAAACCCTAAACCCTAAACCCTAAACCCTAAACCCTAAACCGTAAACCCTAAACCCTCAACCCTAAACCCTAAACCCTAAACCCTGAACCCTAAACCCTAAAAACCCAAAAAACCCTAAAAACCCTAAACCCTACTTATGGCTGCCTGAGGATGCCTTTGCCGCGACCGGCATCCGCTTCACCTTGGCGCGCTGGGACCCGCGCCTCACCTGAGGTTCCTTCATTCCCCTAGTATAGGTTTGGGGTTTTCAGGGTTTAGGGTTTAGGGCTTAGGGCTTAGGGCTCAGGGCTTAGGGTTTGGAGATAATTACCAATAGTATTCCCTTATGGTCCCTGTAAAGACCCCCAAAACCCTGTTCTACTTTTATACGGCCCCTATATTACTTGGTAGCCCTGTGGTACCCTTTGTACCCCTTTTTTGGGGTTCTGGGTTCCCTTATAAAGTAACCAACCAAAAAGAGGTACCCTTACTATAAGATGGTTACTGGGCTAAACCCCAAAAAGTCCTAAACCCCCTAAACCCCTAACCTGACTATCCCTCTATGGCTACCTGATGTGGGAGCCATCCTGCCTTGTTCAGACAGGCAACTACGGATACTTCTCCGCAGGCTTCTGTCGCAGGACTCCGCGGCATTCTCTGAAGGCTGGCTTCTCCGGTGGCTGGGCACTCCAGGCACCAGGCCGAGGAGGCGAGGCGGCGAGGCGGCGAGGAGGCGAAGAGCATGGCTCCGGTGGCTGGGCACTCCAGGCACCAGGCCGAGGAGGCGAGGCGGCGAGGCGGCGAGGAGGCGAAGAGCATGGCTTGCTCAAAATCTCACAGCCCCAACCCCGCAACATATGATTTGTATAGGAATCCTATCTGATCCAAAAAGCCTTCTAAGATAATCGTATTGCATGGGCTTATGATCAATATTTATGAAACTTGTTTGTATTCATTGACTATAACATGACTTGAAACAGTACAGGCTGTCACCTCACTCAGTTCCCCTTTCACGATGCCCTGAACTGAGCCGGTCAAGGTGCAGGCTCCCTTCTCCTTGACACCCTACGCCCTAAACCGATAAAACACCTGTGCGGTGTCGGAACAGAAATACCCTTGTACCTACCTTCCGACTCAATACCTACTGGTTACTCATTCCAGGGTTATTACATTCTGCTGGCAGCTGGTGCCACAATGGAGCAGAAAGATGTGGAAGCCACAGAAGAACAACCGGCAAGGAGCGACAGCGCGTGCGCTCAGCACAAGAAGGTTTAACAGGCTTGAGGGGACTCCAGAAAGATGTTAGGGGCTGTTAGGGTGTCCCAGGCATTGTCTCAGGCCTCCTAGAAAAAGCCAGGATGAGTGCCAGAAAGATACAGTAGCATGTGAGGGGTTCAAAGAGGGCCGTAGGGCAGGGCCACAGAGATAAACGCGTCGCGAAAGAGCCCATGGAAGTTGTCCAGGGAGGCTGTGCCCTCGGGCCAGTTCGCCACGCGCCAGGGCAAAACCCTGTCCGAGAGGCTCGAGCACTGATTTATATGGGCAGCGCTGTCGCCCGTTTAGGGTTGAAGATTTAGGGCTTAGGGCGAAGGGCTTGTAAGTTAAGCCAACCCCTCAAGTAAGGTTCTGCTTCAGGTCTGCTTCAGGGTCAGGGCTGCGGGTTTAGTTGGTGTGTGGTGTGCTCCCTGAAGAGCTTGCAGGGGTTCTCAGGCCTTTGGGGGGGAAAGAGCACCCTTGTTCCTAAACCCGAATTACAACGAGACGGGGGAGCCTTCTCCTCTCTGCTTGTGACTTGCTAGTGGTTGACCTGGTGCTCAGATGCCTCATCGCAACGGATTTCGATCCGCCTTGGCCAATGTGAACCCTAAACCCTAAACCCTAAACCCTAAACCCTAAACCCTAACCCCTAAACCCTAAACCCTAAACCCTAAACCCCAAAAGCTTGGGGTTTCGTGCTGCTTGCCGAGGCAGGAGCCTGCCACGGCGGGTAACCTCATTTTGGCCACGGCAGTCGAGGACGGGGCTTTGGTTGTTTGGTTTTTTAGTGTTTTGGTGCGTTGGGTTTCTGGGGGGCTTCAAGGTTTTTTGTTCGGTTTGGGCCCATGGGGTTTAGGGTTTAGGGATCATGACTGTAAGGTTTAGGGTTGATTCCTAGGAGGTCTGACCAGAGTTCAGAAAAGATCAGTGGCCCAACACACTTTGCTTAGGAGCCTCGGCTTTCGTGGGGTTGTGAGGTGCAGGGTTTAGGTATCGGGGATAGGGAGGGTTTTGGGATCAGGCCCGTGGCAACTACGCGGGATCCGAGGCAAACCCCAGAAACTCCGAAACCCCGAATATGCCTTACCTCATCATGAGGATCTCTAGAAAGTTCAAGGTCCAAAGTCCATTCCTAAACCCTAACCTTAACCCTAAACCCTACACCCGAAACCCTACACCCTAAACCCTAAACCCTAAACCCTAAGAGAAGTTTCTGGGAAATATTCGCAAGCCCCAGAGGCAGAGAGCCACAAGGGCCCGGCAGAGGTTTCTGACGCGGTACGCAGCCGAGTGGAGGCGCGCTTCGCCGTATTGCACCGGTTTAGGTTTAGGGTTTAGGGTTTAGGGTTTAGGGTTTAGGGTTTAGGGGTAATAGGTCTACCGAGTACCCCCTAGAAGCTCTATGATAATCCCCATTGCCCACCTTACTAGCCCTACTTGCTAAGTTAAGGCCCAGGGTTCAGAGTACGAGGAAGGGAGCCTTGCTTGTGCTAAACCCCCTCACCCTCTAAAGCCCTGGCCCTAAACCCTAACCCGACCCTAAGCCTTAAAAACCTCTGAAAAGTTTAAGGTGCCCGCTAGGCCCGAAACCCCCGCGGTCGAGGGCAGGGTCTAGGGGTGTATAGGTTGGTTTAGGGTGTTAGGAGTTTATAGGTTTAAGGGCCAGGGGCTCTAGGGTTTAGGGGTCGGTTGAAAAGCTGTGCATGAACGAAGGAGTGAACGCATGCACGAATTTTGTATTGTAAGTGCGTACCGAAGAATAGACGATAAAGTCATAACCACCCTAGCAATTTCAAAGTTTTCGAACCCTCACTAAAACCCTCGCCCCTCCAACCCCATAGTCCCCCCCCCGCCCCCCCGCCAAACTCCTCCTCGATCGCTACCCCCAAACTCACCTTAACCAAAAACCTTAAGAAGGTACGGCTTTTAGCTCCAGAAACCCAGAAACTACGGGTCCCCAGACCTTGGGGTATATTCTAGAAGCCCTCTCTCAAGTAATCCTACACACAAACGCGAACCCTCACGCAAAACTCTCAACCCTCAAACGGCAGCCCTACACCCTAAACCCTAGCCCTAAACCCTAAACCCTGAATCCCGAACCCTAAGCACCACCCCTCCCCCCCCTCAACACCATCCCCCCCCCCCCCCCCCCCCCCCCCAAGCACCACCCCTCCGCCCCCCCCCAAAAGAAGGCCTCCTTAGCCTGGGCCCGAGCCCAGCTGTTGCTGCCCTGGCAGCTAGCGGCTGCGCCCGCAGAGAGGGAACCCCTGCTGTCGGAGGAGGGGGCGTGGGGTGGTTTAGGGTTTAGGGTTTAGGGTTTAGGGTTTAGGGTTTAGGGTTTAGGGTTTCGGGTTTCGGGTTTAGGGTGGTGTAGGCTGTAGGGCTTAGGGTTTAGGGTTAGGGTTCAGGGTTTAGGGTTCAGGGTTTCGGGTTTAGGGTTCAGGGCTTAGGGTGTAGGGTTTAGGGTTTAGGGTTCAGGGTTTAGTTCGCAATTTGGGGGTTTAGGGGCTCAGGATTTGGGAGTTTAGGGGTTCAGGATGGTTTGAAGTTCCCGGTTGAGGCTTTCGCGTTTCCGGTTAGGTTAGGCTGAAGCATGGGATGCTATACTACTCCCTTTTAAGAAGCACCCTAAACCCTAAACGCTCAACCCTCGGCCCCTAAACCCTAAACCCTCATTCAACCCTAAACCCTAAACCCTAAACCCTAAACCCTAAACCCTAAACCCTAAACCCTAAACCCTAAACCCTAAACCCTAAACCCTAAACCCTAAACCCCCTGAACACCCTGAACCCCCTAAACACACCCTAAACACCCTAAACACCCTAAACACCCTAAACACCCTAAACAAACACCCTAAACACCCTAAACACCCTAAACACCCTAAACACCCTAAACACCCTAAACACCCTAAACACCCTAAACACCCTAAACACCTAAACCCTCAGACCTAAACCCTAAAAAACCCTAAACCCTAAACCCTAAACCCTAAACCCTAAACCCTAAACCCTAAACCCTAAAACCCTAAACCCTAAACCCTAAACCCTAAACCCTAAACCTCTCTTACCATATATATATATATATATATATATATATATTTAAACCCTACACACCTTCGTGGCTAAGGGTCCATTTCTTCGTGGCTAAGGGTCATTTCTTCGTGGCTCGGGTCATTTCTTCGTGGCTAAGGGCATTTCTTCGCTAAGGGCCATTTCTAAGGGCCATTTCCTGGGTGCTAACGTGGCTAAGGGTCATTTCTTCGTGGCTAAGGGCATTTCCTTCGTGGCTAAGGGTCATTTCCTTCGTGTCATTTCCCCCCCCCCCCCCCCCCCCCCCCCTCCCCCCCCCCCCCCCTCCCCCCCCCCCCCCCTCCCCCCCCTCCCCCGCCCCCCCCCCCTTCCCCTCCCCCTCCCCCCCTCCCCCCCCTCCCCCCCTCCCTCCCTCCTCCCCTCCCCCCCCCCCTCCCCCCCTCCCGCCCTTTTTGGATGAAATGGTTTTGCTGGTATTGGCAGGTTTCGGGCCTTTAGAGGCTGGCTGGCAGGATTCTACTGTATCGATCCTGAGAGACTTATTGGCAGAGGACTCGTGTTGGAAACGAATGCCGACACGCGAGGCGAGAAGAAGACAAAGTAACCGAGAAGCCTGCACCGCCTGGCAGGGAATGCCTCCGGGTCAAGAGACCGCCACACAGGCCGAGGGTCTTTATGGTTTTCGGGATGTTGGGGGCCTCATACAGAATTGTGTGTGAGGGCCTCTTGTTCGCACCTCCTACGCTCGAGGCCTCGCCTCCAGCGTCCGAGGTTACCGAGGCACTTCATGCTTGGCCGGCAAGAATTCTGCTGTCAGATTGTGCGGGGACACCTCCGCCGGCATTCTGATTGGAGCTTGTGGGGTCGAGATCGTGGGTAGGATGGTCCATGACAGAGTGAGGTTGGAGGACAGGGCTTGCTGATGAAAAATGTAAACTTTTTATTTCTGAATGTTTTGGGATTCTCTGGGTGGGTGGGATTATTTTCGAGAGCCCAAACAGCGGTTCTACTGGAGATTGCTCGACCCGGAGCTGCTGAACCCTAAACCCTAAACCCTAAACCCTAAACCCTCAACCCTCAACCCTCAACCCTAAACCCTCAACCCTCAACCCTCAACCCTCCCTAAACCCTAAACCCTAAACCCTAAACCCTCAACCCTCAACCCTAAACCCTAAACCCTCAACCCTCAACCCTAAACCTTAAACCCTAAACCCTAAACCCTAAACCCTCAGCTTCAGAAGTTTCGAAGGCGCTCGGCAGCGCGGCGCCTCTGTGCCCTCCTCCCGCCGCCGCGCCGGCGGCCCTGGATGAGGACGAGGAGCCGCAGCTTTTTGTGTGGGCTGGGTGGGGGTTTCGGGTTCGGGGTTTTGGGGTTTAGGGTTCGGGGTTTGGGGTTTAGGGCTAGGGGTTTGGGGTTGAGGGGTTGAGGGTGTTGGTGGTTTAGGAAGGGTGTAGGGTTCAGGGTTTGGGTTTGGAGTGGGGGGGGGGGGAGGTGGAGACGGGTGTCGCTTTTGTTCAAGATTGGCTTCGCGGTTTTTTTGTCGTTATCAAGTTTTTGAGTTGAGGGGTTTTGGGAGGTTACGAATTGCTGCATTTGTGGCGCTTGGGGGTTGAGGGTTTCCGAAGGCTCCTGGGTACCATGACTAGCCGGGTCAGTACCCCTTTGCAAGGAAGCCCGGGCGCTGTTGGAAGAGCAGCTTTCCAGAAGCTCTTCCTTCTTGGGGGAGGACGAATGGGGAAAACGGAAAGATTTTTCAGGTTATTTTTGTTCACTGTAACCCCAAGTGAAATAGGATTCTCAGGAGGTTTTAGATAGTGCACCAGAGACTCTGTGGTGCTTTACTGTAACTTTACATCTTTAGCCTTTTTGGGTTTATTGGGTTTCTTAAGAAGGCAGCTAAAAATTAAATTTATAGCTACCCTGCTAAGAGCAGCCAAGCAGAGAGGAGGGCCACAAGAAGCTCTGCAACTCCTTCGTGGCCATCGTGGGCTTGGGTGCTGTGGGCAGCGCCGCTGCAATGCTGCTGGCTCGGGCGGGCGTTGCGCGGCTCCGCTTGGTGGACGGGCGCCTTGGCTTCACCAGACTGGCATTTCAGCCCTAAACCCTGAACCTTAAACCCTAAACCCTAACCCTAAACCCTAAACCCTAAACCCTAAACCCTAAACCCTAAACCCTAAACCCTAAACCCTAAACCCTAAACCCTAAACCCTAAACCCTAACCCCCAAACCCCTAAACCCTACACCTTCCCCGACCCGGTTTCTCCCAATTTTTTTGGATTGGCTTGGAAGCCTTGTGCTCTGAGCTGTGTTCGCTGATGGCTGGAAGGACCCAAAGAGCCCCAGATTTCCCTCAAACATGGTGTAAGAAGGGTTTAGGGTTTAGGGTTTAGGGTTTAGGGTTTGGGGGTACTTGGAGGTTCATGAAAAGTTATGCTTAGGGTTATAAGTACCCTAAGTAAGGATATAAGTATAGTTACCCTACTTATAACCCTACTTATAGCTACCCATGAACCTCCAAGTACTATACCTTAACGTAAATCCACATTCATTTTCAGAATAAGGGGTATGGGCCTCTCTGGGCCTCCTAAACCCTAAGCCCTACGAACCTGCGAAGAAAGGAGTTGCATCAGCAACAGCGCCCGTCACGCCCTGGCCCGGGCCACGGACCAGGGTCGGCCGAAGGTGGACGTGTGCGAGGAACTGATGTGCGAGGCGCTTGAAGGATCATTTTTCTGCTTCTTCGTTTTCTTCTGCAACATACTGCATACATGTGTACGTACATCAAACACTACCCCAAAACACACCCAGTCTGATTGAAAAAAGGCCCCTATGTTCCTAAGCCTTACAACCAGAAACCCCCCTAAACGCCTAATCCCCAAATCCTCAGCCCGAATTACAGGGGTCATGGAGGTGCTGCCCCACGTGGACATCGAGCTGCGACGGGAGCACCTGACAGCAGAGCAGGCGCCAGGGCTGCTGGGGCCCAGCGAGGACGGGAGGCTCCCGGATATGCCCCCAAGGCTGGTCATCGGTAAACTTCTCCTCCTGTTTTTTTCAAATTTCGTGAAAGGGTATAGCCATAGTACTTGATAGGGCAACGACTGAAACTTCGTAGTTGGGAAAAAGTACAGACCCAACCTAAACCCCAACCCGAGTAGAACTCGTCGTGTGAATTGCGTGCTGCTCTTTGCCCTAAACCGAAAAACTTAAACACTAAGCCCTAAACCCTAAACCTCAACCTAAACCCTTAACCCTAAACCCTAGACCCTCAACCTAAACCAAGGCTCCTCGACTGCATCGGCGGAACCTCGGGGAAGGAGCTGCTCATGAGGCCCGTAGATCTGGCTCTCGTTGGGGTGGATGCCGTTCCACAGAAGGGGTACTCTTAAAGGTCACATTGACTTTGTGGTGCTTTACTGTAACTTTACATCTTAGCCTTTTTGGTTTATTGGTTTTCTTGAGAAGGCATCTAAAGATTAAATTTATAGCTACCCTGCTAAGAGCAGCCAGTTGAGAACAAGGTCACCTCCTGCAAAAGGGGGCCCCAAGTTAGAACAACCCAAGTGAAAGCTGCCCCCCCCCCATGTAGTCGTAAAAACCTGATTAGAGAGCTTACTTAGAGAGGCTTGTTCCCAGATTCCTCAGCCTTAGGGCACTACACTACACTATAACGTTCTTGCAAAAAAATCACGACGTAGCGCGAACCCAAGGCATTGTCGGGGCTTTGGATTGGGGTTGGCTTAGAGCGGTAGTTTAGGCTTCCCTAAGCCCTCACCGCAAACCCGCGGAAACCCTACACCCTACTTGGAGGTCATGGGAAGTTTTACCTAGGGGCTACAAGTAGGATAACTATAGTTGCAGCCTTGCTTTGGGTACTTATAGCCCGACTTGTAACTGCCCATGAACCTTCACGTAGCCCTAAACCCCAAACCCTAACCCCAACCCTAAACCTTAACCCTAACCCCAACCCCAAAACCGCGAACCCCGAAACCCCGAACCATCCTACACTCTCCTACCCTAAAACCTAAACCCTAAACCCTAAACCCTAAAACCCTAACCCCTAAACCCTAAAACCCTAACCCTAAACCCTAAACCCCTAAACCCAAACCCTAACCCCTGAACACCCTAAACCCCTGACCCTAAACCCTAACACCCTAACACCCTAAACACCCTAAACACCCTAAACACCCTAACACCCTAAACACCCTAAACACCCTAAACACCCTAAACACCCTAAACCACCCCTAAAACACCCTAAACACTAACACCCTAAACACCCAACACCCCTAAACCCCTAAACCCCTAAACACCCTAAACACCCTAAACACCCTAAACACCCTAAACACCCTAAACACCTAAACACCCTAAAACACCCTAAACACCCCCCTAAACACCCTAAACCTAAACACCCTAAACACCCTAAACACCCTAAACACCCTAAACCCTAAACACCCTAAACACCCTAAACAACCCTAAACACCTAAACCCTAAACCCAAACCCTAAAAACCCTAAACCCCCTAAACCCTAAACCCTAAACCCTAAACCCTAAACCCTAAACCCTAAACCCTACCTTTTGGGTTTTGGGGGGTTGAGCCGTCCAGGGTGGCGGTGGAGCGCGGCCTCCCCGTCGTCTCCGTGGCTGCCGGCCCAGGACTGTGCTCCCCCAAATCCCTGAAGGAAGGATTTAAGGTTTAGGGTTGAGTGTTTAGGGTTTAAGGGTTAAGGCTTTGTGGTGCTTTACTGTAACTTTACATCTTTAGCCTTTTTGGGTTTATTGGGTTTCTTAAGAAGGCAGCTAAAAGTTAAATTTATAGCTACCCTGCTAAGAGCAACCAAGAAGGGTTTAGGGTTTAGGGGGGCCCAGGCCTGTGCCCCGCGGACCCCTCACGCGTGGCCGTGGCCAAGCTGGCCGAGGCGCTGAAAGGTTGAGGGGTTTTTAAGGTTTAGGGTTCAGGTTTTCGGGTTTTCGGGTTTTAGGGTTTAGGGTTTTAGGGTTTATAGGATTTTAGGGGTTATAGGGTTTGTAGGGTTTCAGGATTTCAGGGTTTCTGAGGGTTGAGTGTTTTATGGTTTACAGGGTTCGGGTTTTCGGGTTTTGTGGGTTTTGTGGGTTTTGTGGGTTTTGCGGGTTTTGTGGGTTTTGTGGGTTTTGTGGGTTTTGGGGTGTTTTGTGGGTTTTGTGGGTTTCGTGGGTTTTGTGAGATTTGGAGTTTCAGAGTTTTAGGGTTGTTTTTCGGGTTTTTAGGGTTTGAGGGTTGTAGGGTTAGAAATGCGGGTTTTGTTGTAGGGTTAGAAATGCGGGTTTTAGGGTTTGAGGGTTGTTGATGGAGGCGTTTTAGGCTTCTTGATTTACTGTTTAGGGGGTTCAAGGTTCTGTTTGTTTCGTGGTATTTGCTTCCTCTTTTTGTTGGTTTTTTCAAACGCGAAGCCCTTGGCCCAGAATCTCTAGTCAGCGCTGGCACATTTCCCCTTGGCGCCAGGTTCGTTCCTTGGTCCAAGACTCTGGATGAAACCATACATACTGCGCTTAACGCCTGGGAGACAGAGTGACGGGAGTCCCTCAAATCCCCAAACCTCTTCATCTGTTTAGGGTTTAGGGTTTAGGGTTTAGGAATTAGGGTTTAGGGTTTAGGGTTTAGGGTCCTAAACCCTAAACCCTAAACCCTAAACCCTAAACCCTAAACCCTAAACCCTAGACCCTAGACCCTAGACCCTAAACCCTAAACCCTAAACCCTAAACCCTAAACCCTAAACCCTAAACCCTAAACCCTAAACCCTAAACCCTAAACCCTAAACCCCAAGCCTCCCAAACCTGCTAAGCTGCAAGACCTGCTCCCGAGAAGAGGTCTGGGCCTCGCCAGCCGTAGCAGCGCTGCGCCAGCGCCTGGCCCGGCAGCTGCTTGGTTTTAGGGTTTAGGGTTTAGGGTTTGGGGTTTAGGGTTTAGGGTTTCGGGTTTGGGGTTTAGGGCTTGGGGTTTAGGGTTTAGGATTTAGGGTTTAGGGCTTAGGTAGGGTTTAGGGTTTCCTGCTGTGGCGGCTGCCCTGAACCCTAAAAGCACTCCAAACCCCAAACCCCAAACCCTAAACCCTAAACCCCAAACCCCAAACCCCAAACCCCAAACCCCAAACCCCAAACCCTAAACCCTACACCCTAAACCCTACACCCTACACCCTACACCCTAAACCCTAAACCCTGAACCCTAAACCCTAAACCCTGAACCCTAAACCCTGCTGAGGCACCGGGAAAGCGAGGACGATGTCTTCAAGGACATCGACGTCGTGCACTCCCAGGAGCGCAAATAAGCCTGCTTGGAGGTTCACGGGTAGTTTTACTTAGGGTTTGGGGTTTTAGGGTTTAGGGTTTAGGGATTAGGGCTCCAAACCCCTAAGCCCCTCAGCCCATAAACCCCTAAGCCCCTCAAGCCCCTAAGCCCCGAAGCCCCTAAAGCCCCTAAGCTCCTAAGCCCCTGAGCCCTTAAACCCCTAAGCCCCGAAGCCCCTCAGCTCCTAAGCCCCTGAGCCCCTAAGCCCATAAACCCCCAAGCCCCTAAGCCCCCCCAAGCCCCTAAACCCCTAAGCCCCTAAGCCCCTCAAGCCCCTAAGCCCCGAAGCCCCGAAGCCCCTAAGCCCCTCAAGCCCCTAAGCCCCGAAGCCCTTAAAGCTCCTAAGCTCCTAAGCCCCTAAGACCCTAAGCCCCTAAACCCCAAAACCCTCACTCCTAAGCCCCTAAGCGCCTAAACCCCTCAAGCCCCAAAGCCCCAAAGCCCCTAAAGCCCCTAAAGCTCCTAAGCCCCTAAAGCCCCTCAAGCCCCCTAAGCCCCCAGACTCCCAAGGAGGCAGCCCTTTGGGCCAAAGACGCCCAGGGAGACGAGGCAGCGGCTGGGTGGATTTTAGGGGCTTGGCGGTTTCGGGCTTAACGGTTTAGGGTTATAGGGTTTCGGGGATAAGGGTTTTTCGGGGTTCAGAGTTTACTTTAGGGGTTTACTGTAGGGGTTTGGGGTTTAAGTTTCAGGGCCGGTTCTGCTAGGCAGGCATTTGAGATGTTGCAGAGGGTCGCAGAGAACAAGGAGCTCACGAAAGCCAACCTCCTGCACCCCAATCAGCCCCACCACCCAGAACCCGAGAGCCTTAAACCCTGAATCCTTCAGCCCTCAATTCCAAGGATGCCCAGTAGTACCCTCATTCCCTTTTTGGGGGGTTTAGGTTCCCGTTTAGACCACTTGAAGCGAAAAACGGGCACCCTTTTTAATCCTAGGTTACCGGCAGCCTTACATCCGTGACCACTCAACCTCTAGACCCCAAACCCCAGCACCCAACAGCGCCAGGTTTAAGCACCTCACCCCAACTCACAACCCTTCCGCCCTCCGCCGCCTCTAAAGACCCTAGACCCTGTGCCCCCCTAAGCACTTAAAACACGGAGGTGAGATTTTGAAAAAGAGGACAAGGTACTAGCTTCGTGAGGGTTCTTGTCTTTTTGTTAACGTGAAGTTGATGTTGGTCCAAAAAGCTCAGGAAAAAGGCTGTTAACTGTAGTGAGTGAAGAACCCCGATAATCATAGCCTTTTAAGAATTCCTCTTTGTTGCGCTCATATGTTAACAGAATCACGCGCTCATTTCATTCCTTTGTGCATTTTGACCCATTTTCTTAGCTCATATCATCCTTTGCACTCAGTCCTTTCCAGTCGTTCTGATGATTTCCTCCTCGAACATCCCCAGCAAGCTGTAGGTGCAAAGCATAGAAGACGATCCCCAACCCCAACCCCAAAACCCTAACAGAACCCTGTAAAAATTCCCTAAAAGCCCTTAAACCCTAACACTCCAACAGCGCCTGTAGGTGGGGATCGAGCACCGGCTGCAGCTGGGCGTGACCGCAGCGGCGGTGGCCATCCTGCGCCTCACGGGAGGCAAGGTCCCCCAGCAGGCGGCGCCTCGGATGGTGTTTGAGGGGGCTAAGGGGACCCCTTTGACTATGACAATGACTTTGAGTATGGCAATGGGCTATGGCTGTGACCTATGACTATGACCTATGACTCTGACCTATGACTCTGACCTATGACTATGACTATGACTATGACTATGATGATGGTGATCATGATTGTTGTTATTATTATTACAATTCTTCTTCTCCTTTGGAGGACTTATTGTGACCACGCCTAGTTATGACTATGATTATTATGTTTTTTTTGTGTGCGTGTATGTGTGTGTGTGTGTGTGTGTGTGTGTGTGTGTGTGTTGGTGTGTCTGTGTCTGTGTGTCTGTCTGTGTGTCTGTGTGTCTGTGTGTCTGTGTGTCTGTGTGTCTGTGTGTCTGCGTGTCTGCGTGTCTGCGTGTCTGCGTGTCTGCGTGTCTGCGTGTCTGCGTGTCTGCGTGTCTGCGTGTCTGGGTGTCTGTGTGTCTGGGTGTCTGTGTGTCTGTGTGTCTGTGTGTCTGTGTGTCTGTGTGTCTGTGTGTCTGTGTGTCTGTGTGTCTGTGTGTCTGTGTGTCTGTGTGTCTGTGTGTCTGTGTGTCTGTGTGTCTGTGTGTCTGTGTGTCTGTGTGTCTGTGTGTCGTGTGTGTCTGTGTGTCTGTGTGTCTGTGTGTCTGTGTGTCTGTGTGTCTGTGTGTCTGTGTGTCTGTGTGTCTGTGTGTCTGTTGTCTGTGTGTCTGTGTGTTCTGTGTCTGTCTGTGTCTGTCGTCTGTCTGTCTGTCTGTCTGTGGTCTGTCTGTGTCTGTGTTCTGTGTGTCTGTGTGTCTGTGTGTCTGTGTGTCTGTGTGTCTGTGTGTCTGTGTGTATGTGTGTCTGTGTGTCTGTGTGTCTGTGTGTCTGTGTGTCTGTGTGTCTGTGTGTCTGTGTGTCTGTGTGTCTGTGTGTCTGTGTGTCTGTGTGTCTGTGTGTCTGTGTGTCTGTGTGTCTGTGTGTCTGTGTGTCTGTGTCTGTGTGTCTGTGTGTCTGTGTGTCTGTGTGTCTGTGTGTCTGTGTGTCTGTGTGTCTGTGTGTCTGTGTGTCTGTGTGTCTGTGTGTCTGTGTGTCTGTGTGTCTGTGTGTCTGTGTGTCTGTGTGTCTGTGTGTCTGTGTGTCTGTGTGTCTGTGTGTCTGTGTGTCTGTGTGTCTGTGTGTCTGTGTGTCTGTGTGTCTGTGTGTCTGTGTGTCTGTGTGTCTGTGTGTCTGTGTGTCTGTGTGTCTGTGTGTCTGTGTGTCTGTGTGTCTGTGTGTCTGTGTGTCTGTGTGTCTGTGTGTCTGTGTGTCTGCTGTGTGTCTGTGTGTCTGTGTCTGTGTGTCTGTGTGTCTGTGTGTCTGTGTGTCTGTGTGTCTGTGTGTCTGTGTGTCTGTGTGTCTGTGTGTCTGCGTGTCTGCGTGTCTGCGTGTCTGCGTGTCTGCGTGTCTGTGTCTCTGTGTCTCTGTGTGTCTGTGTCTCTGTGTCTCTGTGTCTCTGTGTCTCTGTGTCTCTGTGTGTCTCTGTGTCTCTGTGTGTGTCTCTGTGTGTGTGTGTGTGTGTCTCTGTGTCTGTGTCTCTGTGTCTGTGTCTCAGTGTCTCTGTGTCTCTGTGTGTGTCTCTGTGTGTGTCTCTGTGTGTGTGTGTCTCTGTGTGTGTCTCTGTGTGTGTGTGTGCGTGTTTGGGCCTTTTGTTCTATATATACTTTGGGGGTCCAGGTAGCGAGACACGGGCTTGTTTTGCGGGCCTCTACCGTTCGAGGAAGTCGAGGAGGGCCACACGATGCAGCATTCGCAGCTGAGAAGGGAAGCGCCGTCTTTACCATGCGATCGGTGGCCTTTGGACTTGCACCCGCTTTGCATCACACAAGCCAAGCGCGGGTGAGCCGCACAAAGGCAGACAGCATCTGAAGAACCATTCCCAGTGGCGGCACCAAGAACATGCGGATGCAACCTTTCACTCGCGCGCGTCGCCTGCAAGAAAGAGCTCCTTGCTGTATACTCGGCGCACGTGACGTTGTCGCTGCACGGCGGTACTACTCCCAGGGCACTTGCAACGCGGCGGAGAATCGCTTACCCGCATCATCGTATCGACGTGTACCGTCCCGACTGCTCTCTGGGTAGAACGCATGCAACACATCACGCTTGCGGCATAGGCTGCTGCACGCACACACACACACACACACACACAAGAGCACTGTCCGAGCATTTTCCCACGAAGCACGCCACCATGTGGGGTTTCGCAAAATGTGGATGCGGCCCTATTTTGTGGCCCCACAACAAGGATGATCATTGTTTGAGGGCTGGACATTAGGTGTACCCCTATTGGGGAAAGGCCCGTACCGGGGTTTAGAGATGAGACATTGAGAGTCATTGCCCTTTAACCCAGGGTCACTTACTGTATTGTGGGCACCGGCATGGGATTCAGAGGAATGCTGGATTCGTGGTGCTTGGGGTTTGGAGGACAGATAATTGCCGGGCTTTCAGGTGGGTTTGGGGAACTCTTGTCATGGGTTTAGGGTTTAGGGTTTAGGGTTTAGGGTTTAGGGTTTAGGGTTTAGGGTTTAGGGTACTCTCGCGATTGGCACCGACTTTGTGGGACAGGTGTCACTTGCAGCTTGTCGACGATCACTTCTCCAGAAACGCAGGCTTCCAGAGCGCCGACGCACGCAAGCCGAAACAACGAAGCAACATGCAGAACGGACTAGTTTTGAGCTTGGGCGTTGGGATTCCGGATGGCCATACGTCATCATCGTGCAAAACACTACCGCACTAACCTCTGACTGAGACGGACAATTCAAGGATTGAGCTACTTTCGGCCGGGAGGGAAGCTGACAACTCTTCTGGGTGACCACATGAACCCCAGAAATTGGGGTCATCTGCCCTATCGTACTCTAATTCCTATGAAGGAGAAGATGAACCCTAAACCCTAAACCCTAAACCCTAAACCCTATGCGCACCCTAAACCCTAAACCCGTTCCAGGTTCATGGGCTCGTAGAGTCCTCCTCCCCCAGGTCTGCTCTTTTAAGGCGACTGCCAGCGCACAGGCAGCCCCAGCCCACTTGCCGGCCTTGGTGGACCGAGGCAGGCCCAGTTTTTCGGGTTGCAAAGTTGAGGGTTTGAGGGTTTTTTATAGGGTTTAGGGTTTCCGGTTTGGGGTTTAGGGGTTGGTTCAGGGTTAGGGGTTGGGTTTAAGGGTTTGGGGTTTAAGGGTTGAGGGTTTCGGGTTGAAGGGTTGAAAGTTGAAGGCTCAGGTTTTGTCAAGTAACCATTCTCATATGAAGTCAGGGTTCGTCACTTGGGTTCGCGGCTTCAGACAATGACGGGCCTTCACTTGGGGTTTCGGGTTTAGGGAAGCTTCACAAGAGAGCGATGATGACCTGTAAGCATGCACCCTTGTGATCACACTTGCCGCTCTGACTGCAACTTGCAGCGCGGCTTTGCATGCCCCACTGAGACATGCTATATCATTGCCGAGGTGAACCCTGAAGCTTAAACCCCGCCATTGGTCAGCCTGACCCCCCCCCCCCTCTCTTGCTTCTTCATTGTATACACATACTACGCGCAGCGCTTGATTAAGGGCGCGGCACGCTTCATGCGGTGCATCTCTTAGGAAGGCGCGCAAGCACACGGAACATGGCTGCAAAGGCGCGTTTCGGGCTTGAACCCTCACATTCCACAAGGGGCTGCGAGCTCTTCCTGGAGACCTCTTCGGTTTCCCTAAACTCTGAACTCCGCCCTACATCCCTATTCTGCCCAGAACCCAACAACCCTGAACTCCTAAGCCCTACATCCAAAAACCCTAAACTCCTGAGCAAGACCCCTGAACCGTAAACCCTAAAACCCTATAAAACCTAAACCCTAAACCCTAAAACCCTAAAACCCTAGAACCCTAAAACCCTAAAACCCTAAAACCCCAAAACCCTAAAACCCTAAAAGTTAAAATCTAAAATTTTAAAACCCGAAAACCCGAAAACCCTAAAACCCAAAAACCCTAAAAACCCTAAAACCCCAAACCCTAAAACCCTAAAACCCTAAACTTTAAACCCCAAAAACCTGAACCCCAAAGCTCGCGCCTTTTTCTGCAATCGATTGCCACGCCTCTAGCTCCCTCCGTATGGCCCTTAAAGTCCTGCTGACGCGGCGTAGAAGGGCCGTCCAGCTAACCCTAAGACCCCAAACCCTAAACCTTAAGGCCCTAAACCCTAAACCCTAAACCCCAAACCCCAAACCCCAAACCCCAAACCCCAAACTCCAAGCCCTAAAGCCGAAGGATGGATGTACATCGTATCTACTTGGGCCCCAAGGTTACTGCATAGGAACCCCCGTGAAGGCCTAAGCATCATCTACATAGGGATCCATAGGGATGCCCTTCAGCGTCCATGTGCCATATATGCCCAGAGACTCCAAAACCCCCTTAATTATGGAATGTACCTTAAATCATATTAGGGTTCCTATTCTAATTTAGGGGTATATTCCTTAATTAAGGGGTTTTGGAGTCTCTGGGTGATTAAAGGGTTTAGGGCTTGTAGGGTTGAGGGTTTAGGGCTCAGGGCTTAGGGTTTAGGGGTTAGAGTTTGCGATTGGCACATTATTCAGGTCTGCTTTTGAGGCTCCACGTACAGGTCACCGTATAGGATGCCCATAGAACACCACGGAAGTTTAATGAGGGTTTTGGGGTGTCTGGTAGCCCCCTCGACCTCCTAAAGCCCTATAGAAGCTAACCCTAAACCCTAAACCCTAAACCCTAAACTGCCCTAAGCCCTAAACCCTAGACCCTCCTAAATCCTATAAATAAGCTTTATCACCCTCGTTCCCTCCTACGCTGCTTCAGGGAACAGCACCGTCCGAAGGCCCGGGGGGGCCCTTTTCTCCAGGGCAGGTTCCCCCACCTTCGTGTGTGAGGGGGGGGGGGGTTTAGAGGCCAAAAAGTCCGACATAACAGAAAGTGAACCTGTACAGAAAGCTTGATACTACGGCTCACGGTTTAGAGCTTTAGGGCTTTAGGGCTTTATATATAGGGCTTTCGGGTTTAGGGCTTTGGGTCTCTTAAAGATTGGACCCTGGCTGCCTGTAGTGTACCCATGAGGCGTCCTTCAGCCATGTGGGCTTCTTATGATGTTGTCTGTTCAGGCCTGCGGTTTAGGGTTTAGGGTTTAGGGTTTAGGGTTTAGGGTTTAGGGTTTAGGGTTTAGGGTGTAGGGTTTAGGTTTAGGGTTTAGGGTGTAGGGTTTAGGGCTTGGGGTTTGGGGTTTAGGGTTTAGGGTTTAGGGTTTAGGGTTTAGGGTTTAGGGTTTAGGGTTTAGGGAAACTCGGCCACGTTTCTGCTGACCTGCCCTGTCACTCAAAGGCTCCAGGCGCTGGAAGGTCGCTTGGGGCTGTGCGGGAGGGGTGAAAACGGTGAGACGCCTCTCAGATCTGCCTACTCTAGTTTAGGGTTTAGGGTTTAGGGTTTAGGGTTTAGGGTTTAGGGTTTAGGGTTGAGTGTTGAGGGTTGAGGGTTGAGGGTTTAGGGTTTAGGGTTTAGGGTTCAGGGTTCAGGGTTCAGGGTTCAGGGGTTAAGGTTTAGGTAGAATTGGCATTTCTGGGTAGCTTCATAATACTTCTTTGTGCATTATGCATGCTGCACAGAAAAAGAACTATGCTGAAACACTCCGTCATCTTCGAGACTTTCAAGAAGGAAAGGGGCTTGTGCAACCGACGGAGAGGTTGACTGAATTTTCACATACCGTTAAGAACGTAAGCCTACACAATAGGCCGACATCTTCAAATCAGGGGCTTACTTTATCATGTTCGCCTGCGCAACCATAAACCCTAAACCCTAAACCCAAAACCCTAAACCCTAAACCCGAACCTCTAAGCCCTGAAGCTGTGCACGCAAAGCAGGACCCGGAGCCTTTCCTTGGCCCAGTTCGCAAACATGCTTCCCTGTTAGCCCTAAACCCTGAACACTAAACTAAACCCTACACCCTCAACCGTGGCGACGAGTGGGGAATTTGTCGAGTTTAAGGCAAAAAACTCACACCACGTCATAGGTCATCCTTATAACCCGAAACCCTAAACCCTAAACCCCATTTCATAGGCCATCACTACTTGAAAATGTCTGGACAGTTCTTGGAAACCGTGTTGCTGTAACAATATGACCCCGAGCTTGTGCAAACTGAACAATGTAGTGTCCATGAAATGCAGACCCGCCCGGCCTGGTACAGGATCCACGCCAGCATACGTGTTACGGCTTCATCGGCCCATGCAGCTACGAGTCCACCCTAAACCCTAAACCCTAAACCCTAAACCCTAAACCCTAAACCCTAAGAGCACTGAGCTTAAGCAAGAACAAGTCTTTCGTATTGATGTGCACGTACTGCCACTACACAGAACAGCTCACAAGGCGGTGCGACCTCGGCCATGCATTCCGACGGCGACGTTGTCCCAATGTGGGTGCTTCGGGTTTAGGGTGTAGGGTTTAGGGTTTAAAGTTTAGGGTTTAGGGTTTAGGGTTTAGGGTTTAGGGTTTAAGGTCTAGGCGCAGGGCTAAGGCTAAGGGCTCTTCAGCGGCTGTCTTCTCATCTCATCATGCCACGGCCTACGTGCACCCCTCAAGATCTTACAGTCTTACAGTAGAGCTTTCGTGGGATGTGACGAAAGAATCCGGATGCTAAGGACAAGCTGCGCGCATGTGAATCAAGTTTGGAGCGTACCGCCTAGATGACTGCATAAGTGTCTGAGAAAATATATTCGGCCGACTACGTAGCTTGGCGTGGCTTATGGTTCCTGTGGTCGTGAAAGGCTGGGTTGTGCTGGGACAGAAACATCGCCTTGACAGTGCATGGGAGCGACAGCATCCGATCTTTCTCAACATAGCACCTGAAGTTGGGGGCGGGGGTGGCGCAGTGGGGGTGGGGGGGGGGGGGGGGGCTTTGAGTTGACGGGCTTTCAGGCTGTTGGTATGCACCTGAAGCGTATGGCATGCATCAGTTGGCTTGAGCGCTGCGGTGAGGGGCCTTTCAGCCCACATCCCTAACCACACACCCCTTTACAAACCCAAAACTCACCTACACTTTCGGAGTGGGCTTCAGATCTCTCCCTCCCTCCCTCCCTCCCTCCCTCCGCTCTCAATCTCTCTCGCTCTCTCTCTCTCTCTCTCTCTCTCTCTCTCTCTCTCTCTCTCTCTCGCTCTCTCCCTCTCCCTCACTCACTCACATACTTAGCCGCGTCTAAACCCTAAACCCTAACCCGAAACCCTAAACCCTTCAACCCACAACACCCCTAAACGCTAAACCGAGCTAACCACGAGTTAGACTGGTTGATGACTCCACATGTACAGGTTGCTCCAACAGTGGCCAGCAAGAGCATTCAAAAGTCCCATTGCGCGAAAACTGATTGCGGAAACGCTGTAAATACCAGTGTTCGGCTCAGGATGTCGGGATCAGTTTAAAGGTTTTGCGTTTTGGACTTTGTGGTTTGGGGCTTAGAATTTAGGATGTAGAGTTGAGGGGTTTCGGCTTCGCCAGCAGAGTCATAAACCCAACGCCGAACCTTAAACCCTCATGGGTTTAGGGTTTAGGGTTTAGGGTTTAGGGTTTAGGGTTTAGGGTTTAGGGTCTAGGGTCTAGGGTTTAGGACAGAAAAAACTGGATCGAAGTCCTAGACTCCTAACCCCTCCCCCCCAAACTATACACCCTAAACCCTCAACCCGAAACCCTAACCCTAAATCCTAAACCCTAGACCCTAAACCCTGAACCCGAAACCCTAAACCCTAAATCCTAAATTCAGAGATCCCTAAACCCTACGCTCCCAATTGCCAAAGTCCCGGGCTCTGAGCCCTAAGCGCCGTAAAGGGAAACAACCAAAAAACACAGAGATGGGGCTTAGGGAAAAAGGCTTAGGGTTTAGGGGGACTGGCAATAATTCGGGTACCCTTTCCTGGAAAGCCTATGAGGGTTGCACTATTTTTGGCGAATCAACGTAAAAACCCGAAACCCTAAACCCCAAAACCCCTTAAGCCCTGAACCTAGACCCTGTAATTACACCTAAACCCCAAGCCCTAAACCCTATACCCCTCAACCCGAAAGCCCGAAAACCCCCAAGCCCTAAACCCTATACTCCGAAACCCCCCACACCCCAAACCCCAAACCCTAAACCCTAAACTCCTGAACCCCTAAACGCCTAAACCCCAAACCCTAAACTCCTGAACCCCTAAACGCCTAAGCCCTGAACCCTAAACCCTGGCAAAACCCCTAAACCCCTAAACCCTAGCCCTAAACCCCTAAACCCCCAAACCCTAAACCCCTATCAAGCAGCTGTCTTTTTGCCGACTGTGAGGGCGTGGTGCTGCACGAGCTCTTGGACATAATATGCCTTATTTGTCTGCACATTGCGAATCGCGATTGACGCTTCTCTTTGATATCGTTGACCCATCTGAAATTGAACAGCTTTGACTTGCGGGGGCTTTCGGACTAAACCCTAGCCCAAAACCCCTAAACCCCAAACCCCCCCAATCCTTAAACCCTAAAACCCTAAACCCTAGCCCTAAACCCTAAACCCTAGCCCTAAACCCTAAACCCTAAACCCTAAACCCCTAAACCCTACACCCCTAAAACCCAGATGAGCCCCCGGGCTCGGCGAGGCCAGGGAGCCCCGCCACGCCGAAGTCGGGGATGAACAGCTGGCGTTTAGGGTTTAGTGTTGAGGGTTTAGGGTTTGGGGTTTAGGGTTTAGGGTTTGGGGTTTAGGGTTCAGGGTTCAGGGTTTAGGGTTCAGGGTTTGGGTTTAGGGTTTAGGGTTTAGGGTTTAGGGTTTAGGGTTTAGGGTTTAGGGTTTAGGGTTTAGGGTTTAGAGTTTAGGGTTTAGGGTTTAGGGTTTAGGGTTTAGGGTTTAGGGTTTAGGGTTTTGGGGGGTTTGAAACAATTTGTTTATGGGGATGTGAAAAACTTGGGGCTCAGGGCTTTGAAAATCTAAGGGTTGAGGGCTTCGACCATTTCTGGGTTGAGGGCTTTGAGAATCTTAGGGTTTAGGCGTTTAGAGTTTCCGGCTCTGATTTTAGGGCTTCAGGGTTTAAGCCCTGCAAGCCCCAAACCCCTAAACCCCTAAACCCTAAGCCCCGAACGCTAAACCCCTAAAAACCTGCAAGCCCTAAACCCTGAATCCCCCGAAACCCTAAAACCCTGAAACCCTGAAACCCTAAAACCCTAAAACCCTAAAACCCTAAAACCCTACAGCCCTACAACCCTACAACCCTAAAACCCTAAAACCGTAAAACCCTACAACCCTACAACCCTGCAACCCTAGAACCCTAAAACCCTAAAACCCTAAAACCCTAAAACCCTAAAACCCTAAAACCCCAAAACCCTAAAACCCTAAAACCCTAAAACCCTAAACCCTAAAAGGGTAAAACTGTAAAAGGTGCCTCTGGGCTACCAAGCACAAGCCGGCCTCGGCGTCCGCCTCCCACGACAGCCGCCTTGGGACTTGCGGGCGATTCTTTGGGGTTTAGGGTTTAGGGTTTCGGGTTTGGGGTTTAGGGTTTGGGGTTTAGGGTTTAGGGGTTTGGGGCTTGGGGTTTAGGGTTTATGTAGGGATTGGGGTGAGGGGTTTGTGGATTAGGGCTGACGGTGTTGGGTTTAGGGTTTCGGGTTTGGGGTTTAGGGTTGAGGGTTTGGGGTTTACGGTTGGGGTTTGTGGGTTAGGGCTGGGATTCGGGTTTGGGGCTTGGGGTTTAGGGCTTGAGGCTTGGGGTTTGGGGTTTTGCGTCTAGGGTCCACAGATAAGAGCCGGAGGCCAAGGTCTTCTGGACTTATGCTGTAAACACTAAACCCTAAACCCTAAACCCTAAACCCTAAACCCTAAACCCTAAACCCTAAACCCTAAACCCTAAACCGTGATGGGCGGAGGCTAACACGCCAAGCCTCCACATCCCAGCCAAAACGATGCTCGCCGTCCGAATCCATCCGAGGCCAGCAGGGAAGCAAACGAGGCTTAGGGTTTAGGGTTTAGGGTTTAGGGTTTAGGGTTTAGGGTTTAGGGTTTAGGGTTTAGGGTTTAGGGTTTAGGGTTTAGGGTTTAGGGTTTAGGGTTTAGGGGTTAGGGGTTAGGGTTTAGGCGATTTCACAAAGGTGCTCGATGTACATGAGGTGTCAGAGTCAAGTCGAAGCATTCACTCGTCAGGCAGGTCATGAGGCCACAGATATGTGCCCATGCCCACCCACCCATGACTCCCCCAAGACTTGGAAGGTTTAGGGTTTAGACGACGGCCCCCTTGAAGAGGTTTAGAGTTTAGGGTTTAGGGTTTAGGGTTAGGGTTTAGGGTTTAGACAACGGCCTCCTTGAAGAGGTGCCCTACGAAAGAAGCCTAGCGAGGATATATAGCAAAAGAGGAACCAAGTAGCTACCCCCATGGTTTAAGGTTTAGGGTTTAGGGTTTAGGGTTTAGGGTTTAGGGTTTAGGGTTTAGGGTTTAGGGGGAGAACCCCACCCTCAACCCCAACCCTAAACCCTAACCCCTGTCCGTGAACCGAAAGGCCCATAAATGGATGCCACTGAAGAGGACCCGTTTAGAAAAATCTAGAGAGGAATCCTGAACTAAACCCTAAGCCCTGCTCCCTAGATCTTCAGACCTACCTAAACCCGCAAAACTATGCAACATAATGGCACTTTTATGTGTCTTGGTGCAGTTATATCTACAAAATTTGGGGGCCCAGGTAAGGTTTTAAGAGTTTAAGGGTTTCGGGCTCCCCTGACCTCCAACCCTAAACCCTAAACCCTAAACCCTAAACCCTAAACCCTAAACCCTAAACCCTAAACCCTAAACCCTAAACCCTAAACCCTAAACCCTAAACCCTAACCTGCCCAGGGCGGAGCCTCGAGACTTGTCGCAAGGCGTCCGTAGCACCTGCCAGTGACGCAAAGAGGCCCTCCAAGACCCTCCAATTGCACTCAGAAAAAGCCGGGCTCAGGGGGCTTTAGGGTTTTGGGTTTGGGGGGTTAGGGTTTAGGGGCTTAGGGGTTCAGGGTTGGGGTTTAGGGCTTAGGACTTGACGTAGATGCTCTATTGCTGTTACTGGCGTATAGGGGAATGCGATTCCAAGTCGTAGCGTTTAAGGGGCTCCCACTTGACCTACGTTTATGGGCCCCGAGCCTGAGAGCCTGAAGCCCAGCCTTGTTGAATCCCAACCCTGAACTCAGGCCAAACTCCATGAACCCATGTAGTAGGAAACCCTCAATCCCCCAAACCCCAAACCCTCAACCATCATCTGGGTGTAGGAAACCCTCAGCCCTTAAACCCCTAGACCTTAAAACCGTATACCCCGAAACCCGAAACCCCAAACCCCAAACCCCAAACCCTAAACCCTAAACCTTAAACCCTAAACCCCAAATCCTAAACCCTGAAGCATCATCTGGGCGCAGGCGCAGAAGTATTTCCGCCGATCAACGTCCATGAACTTGTCCGAAATCGTCTCGGTGACCATGTTGTGCCTTCGTTATTCATTGGGGTTCAGTGGCTTTTTGTTGGGTTTAGGGTTTAGGGGTTTAGGGTTTAGGGTTTAGGGTTTAGGGTTTAGGGTTTAGGGTTTAGGGTTTAGGGTTTAGGGTTTAGGGTTTAGGGTTTAGGGTGTAGGGTGTAGGCGTAGGGGTTTAGGGTTTAGGGGTTTTAGTGTCTTTCTAGGGTGCAGGGTCTAGGGTCTCGGGTTTCGAGGTTGAGGGTTTAGGGCTCAGGCTCAGACAAAAAGTCCCAGGGAAGTCGTGGGCCTGACTGCCTACTCGGAAAAAACAGCTCCCAAGGAAGTCATGGGCCTAACTTCCTACTTGGAGATTCAGGGTACTTAGTAACCCATCACAAGTGTAGCTCTAACCCACATTCTAGGCCCCTTAAGTAACCTAAGAGGGTTGTAATCGGCTTATCAGTACAGTCATAATTGGGCCACTAACCCTAAACCCTAAACCCTAAACCCTAAACCCTAAACCCTAAACCCTAAACCCTAAACCCTAAACCCTAAACCCTAAACCCTAAACGACTGTAAAGCCCTAAGCCCTAAGTACCATGAACCTCCAAGTAGCTTCTTTCGAGTGCAGAGGCCGGACCTTCTTGGCTCAAGATATCCAACACAAAGCGCGTGGCTTTCCCTTTTCTACAGGGGTCCATGTACCTATATCGTGCTTTTCTTTGGCCCCAAACCTACTTGTTAGAATTTTAAACCCATGCAGATTCAAAAAAAGGACCCTTTGACCGAAAAACGCAAAAGCTTGAATGCCCCACCCTAGCATCCTAAGCCCCCAAAACCAAAACAAGAATCCTCGAAGCCTAAGCCCTGAACCCTAAACCCTAAACCCTAGACCCTAAACCGCAAAACCCAAGAGCTCCAAACCCCTAAACCCTAAACGGAGAATCCTCTGAGCCTAGGCCCTAAAGGGGCCTGTGTGGTCGGACGCACCTCAGAAGACCTAAACCCTACTCCCTAAGCACTAAACCCGACCCCTGCCCCCCCGCTGCCCCCCCCTCCCAAACCATAATTAATATCTTAATGAATACCCTACCCAGAAGCCACAGTATAGACCATCGCTGAACCATGTGGCGGGCTTGCGACTGTCAAATCTACATCAAGTCATACAATGGCCCTCCGACCTCCCTTGCTATGTACCCTTTAGGGTTTAGGGTTTAGGGCTTACGTGACTCGGATCCTATTTCGACTCAGGATGATTGCCCCAAGGCCCTGAAACCTAAACCCTGGACCCTAAATCCTAACCCCCTACCAAACCCCCACAAAGAAGTTGCATTGTAGAAGAACCTCCATGACCACTGAGCCCAGGGCAGGGTCACAAGGACCTGAGCTTGAGATGTGCTTGCGAGACTTCACCCAAATCTTCGAGGCTTCTGATCACTGAAGTTTTCCACAGAGGCTTGGCCGTTGGATTTCCAGAGGTCTTTGAGACTAACAGACCTTTGACCTTCTTGGGGCTCTTTGGGAGTATCATTTACATGCATTTTTGTATCTATGGACTGTAATGATGCGTTCGGCGACACCTCCACAGACATGTGCAACCAAATTTGCTTTTGTGATCAGGACTGATGCAACGATCTGAGAACCAGCACCGGCACCTAGTTGTACCTTTGTTTTAAACTTTCCTGGGCAAAGTAAGTGTTGCCTTGAACCTCTCCAAGAAATCTGCGCCACGATTGTGTGTGGAATTAGGGCTCTTGATTCCGATTCCCAGCGTAGACATTCTAGTCCCTAAGCCCCTAAACGCTAACCCCTAACCCCCACACCCTAAACCCTAAACCTAAATCAACAGTAAACCTGACACTCTAAATTGAACGTCCCCAAAGTCCGAACCTCCATCCTGAGCCCTGCAAGCACGTTTAGGGTTCAGGGTTTAGGGTGTAGGGTTCAGGGTTTAGGGTTTAGGGTTCAGGGTTTAGGGTTTAGGGTTCAGGGTTTAGGGTTTAGGGTTCAGGGCACTCTGTGCAAGTGTCATTGCTTTTGGGTTAGCTCAATCAGCTCGCAGAGTTGTACTGCAGCTGCACGACAATTCAAAGGATGTGCCTGTGCAATTTCAACATCTACTGCATGGGTAATGTCAGCTCCCTGACCTTGCTGGAGGAGGTGAACCTTTGGATTCTGTTGGGTCTATAGGGTTTAAGGAACATGTAAGTACCTGAAAGTGCTAACACGGCTACTGCCGTGAAGGTTACCTTCTCGGCACCGAACTGCAACTAAACCATGCACGACTCTTGCGTGTGTAGACTTCAGCGGCTAGGGCCGCCCGCCTGCCTGCTCCCCCGCACAGTGGGCGGGCGGCGCTTAAGCCCCTCGGAGTCGATTGCGCAAGCCAACCCACATCCTTCACCCACCTCCCGCAGCTCAGAGGTCGATAGCACCCGATGGGGACCCTCACTGAAACTTCCCGAGACCCGTCCTGGACATCCCCGCAACCCCTCCAGGCTGAGACGGCGTGGGGTGGGCTCTTCGCATTTCACGAGGCTCTCGAAGCTAGTCCCCCAACCTTCACAGCTTCTGCGCCACCCTAAACTCGAAACCCTAAACCCTAAACCCTATAAACCCTATAAACCCGAAACCCTAAACCCGAAACCCTAAACCCGAAACGCGAACTTCCGAAGCCTGGACCTGGCAAGCTCGCAGGCACCTTTAGGGCCGCGGGGGTCGGGCTTGAGGGTTTGTAGGGTTTACCCCCTATAAATCCTAAACCCTAAAGCCTAGCCAGGGCCTAGCCCGAAGCCCTAAGCCCTAAACCCTAAACTTTGACCACTAAACCCTAAAGACTAAACCCTAAACTCCAAAGCCCACCTCCTTTTCTAAACCCTAAACCCTGAACCCTAAACCCGAAATCCTCCTCCACAGGGCTTCCCTGCCGCGAAGGACACAGCCGGATGCTTCACGCCGGGCCCAGCCGGCTTCGGAACCGGCAGCCTTTACGGCTTAGGATTCAGGATTTGGGCCCTCAGCCCTAAATCCTTACCCTTAACCCTAAACCCTAAAGTTTGGGGTTTAGGGTTCAGGATTGAGGCTTAGGGGTGACTTCAGTGTATCTTTCAGGGTTTAGGGTTTAGGGCTTCGGGGCATACGTCGCGTTTGTTCCCGTAGGCACAAAAATAATTAGTCCAGAATCCTTGTGTAATAAGGCCTGCGGGCCCAAAAGACCCTTAAATAGGAGTTCTTGGAGCCTTAGGGTTCAGGAAAATGAACCATAAGCCCGTGTAGGGTTAGGGTCTTGAAGTAAACGTTTGGGATTTCCAACTCTGAGGTTTCTTGACAGGGTTTGGAGTTTCCCTAAACCCTGAACCCTGAAGCCTATACCCTTAACCCTAAAGATCCGAGTCCCTCACCCTAAACCCTAAACCCTAAACCCTAAACCCTAAACCCTAAACCCTCAACCCTACAATACGGCCCCAACCCAAAACCCCGCACCCCAAACTCGGTTGATCCCGTACCCCCACCCCTGATAGATGTTCCTGAATAGGATCGTCGAAGCCCTAAGCTCTAAACCCTAAACCCTAAACCCTGAACTTTTAGTCAGGGCAAACACGAACGATCCCAGGGCCCTTCACATGGGGAGGTCGGAATAATTACTAGTAGTATGCCCTTATGGTCCCTTCATAATCATACGATAATAACCTCCAAACATGCTATTCTCATCATATGTTCGGGCCCCTACCTCAGCAGACCACCTTCGAGCCCTGAACCCCGTTGTCGCTCGCGCATGCAGGGATTTAGGCCCTGGGGTTTCTTGAGCGGATTTAGGGCTCATGGTTTCAGAGATGTTTGAGCTAATTTTTTATTTTGTATGTTTTGTTTTTTTTGGGAGGGGGGGTTGTGGCTGTTGTGCGGTTTAGTGTTTAGGGGCTTTAAATCACCTTAAGTTCCTTGTTCCATGGGTTTCGCGCATAGCTCGGGCATAACTTACAAGCTTATAGATCTGGGACGGTCTAGGGCATAGGGGCTTCGCCTCTCTACAGCACCCAGCATCTGACGGAAGGCGAGGATGTCCAGGATCTCCTTGCGAAGCTCCGCGGCCCAAAACGGGCTTGGGGGTTCAGGGCACTTTGTAAGAATATGACAAAAACAACTAAGAGTTTTTTTTTTTTGGGGGGGGGGGGGGTAAATCCTCCCCCTCCACCCAGCATCACAAGTCTCCTTCTGCATGGCAGGCGTGGCAGTGGTGCAATTGGCAGGATCCTGGCCGGTTATCGAGTGTCTACAGGTTTTCCGTGGTGTTGCGAGATATAACCCCTACTATGTATATGCACCTTGCCAAAAGCCCCTAAACCCCGAACCCTCGAGTCCTAAATCTAAATCCCCTAAGCCCCTGAAACCCGAAACCCGAAACTCTTGAAGCCCTTCCCCCGAACTCCGTGACGAGGGGCATCCACCCCCCTAAACCCTAGACCCTAAACCCCAAAGACCGGTGTAGGGCCCAGAGCTTCAGCGGTACGCAGGATCCGTTATGATCCCTGAGGGCCCACGTACCTATGAAGTCTATACTTGGGCCCCAAAGCTACTTTATGGGAACCCTTTAAGGCCCACGCTTTTGCTATCTAGGTACGAATTCGGTTCCTTGATTAAGGGGAGAGGGATGCCACTAAGAGAGAGAGAGAGAGAGAGAGAGACCAATGCCCATGAAATATTGGTATTGTGCTCTCTGGATAGCTGCCCCTACCTGTTTAAGTAGTGTTAATGCCCGCCTAAAACAAGGAAACGTCCAAACAAACACAACGTGTGTGCCCCGCCCCGGCCCTGGCTACCGGGAAACCTACACCCTTAAACCCTAAGACCTAAAACCCCTTTTAGCTCTAGGCCGCAAGACAAAGACGCCACGTGGGCTCCTCTAAACCCTAAACCCCTAACCCCCAGACCCCAAAACCCCTAAACCCCTGAAACCCTAACCCCTACACACTAAGCCCTAAGCCCCAAAACCCTAAGCCCTTGATCTGACAGTCACCCTAAACCCAAACCCCCAAAGCCCAAAACCCTAAACACAAACCCTCTCTCTCCAGTCCTCCAAGGCCAAGCAGGGCTCAAGTTCATTCATGTGGGCCACGGCGGCACCACACCTTGGGGTAGGCTGGGTCGTTTTGCCATTGCGGTCCAGTGTTTAGGGTTTAGGGTTCGGGTTTAGGGTTTAGGGTTTAGGGTTTAGGGTTTAGGGTTTAGGGTTTAGGGTTTAGGGTTTAGGGTTTAGGGTTTAGGGTTTAGGTTTTAGGGCTTAGGGTTTGAGGTCACGAGGGCTGCAGAGTTCTAGGCCCAGAGAGCCCAAAACCCCCTTAGTTAAGGAACAGACCTTAAAGCATATAGGGGCCCTTAATATGCTTTTAAGGTATATTCCTTCATTACATGGTTTTTTTTTTTTTTGGGGGGGGGGGGGGCTCTAGGATTCTAGCAGGGTTCCAGGCTTTGGGTTCTAGGGCTTCCAGGCTCCAGGCTTCGAGTGTTTAGGGGTTTAAGGTTTAGGGTTTAGGGTATAGGGGTTAGGGTTAGGGTTTAGGGTTTAGGGTTGAGGGTTTAGGGGTAAGGAGAGTGCTTAGTTTAGGGTTCGATCGTTTGGGATTTTGTTTCGGGCTCTTGGGGTTCCTGGCTCTCAGGCTGAGGGCTCATACACCAGTACTTACTGGGTATCTTGCAGGCCCAGGCAAACACAAGCCGCGAAAGCAGGGCTGAGGGGGGCCTTGCGTGCCCCTAAACCCCAAACCCCAAACCCTAAATCCTAAACCCCAAACCTTAAACCCTCAACCCTAAACCCTAAACCCTAAACCCCAAACCTTAAACCCCAAAAAACCCTAAACCCCCCTTTGTAGCACCCTGAGAGCCCAGCTGCCGACAGAAGATGTTTGAGACCCCCTTGCTGTTCATCTAGAGACAACAACGAAGCAAGCCCAAAAGCGCTTAAACCCGGAACCCTGAACCCGAAATCTTAAACCCTAAACCCTAAACCCTAAACCCTAAACCCTAAACCCTAAATTCCCACCCAGGCCTGCTTAGGCCGTACCCACCCTTTTCAGGGTGCCTGGACCCAGCACTACACCCAACAGCGATTAACACCATCGCTTGGAGTTACTATGCAAGCCTAAAGAGTTGTGTTGAGCGTGAGCTGCACCTCCAGTGCCGGTGCAGTACCCCGCCTGGGGTACCCCGCCCCCCTTCTCCGATTCTCAATAAGAAACCTGGCGACGTGTTTCAGTGGGGCCAAAAGTGGCTTCTGCACGTCGCCCCTGGCCCCCCTCCGGAGCCCCCTGGTGCCGGGCTTCTGGCGGAGCGTGTTCAGGGACTAGCCGCAGCCTGAACACTGCCAAACCCCCCCCCCCCCTCCCTCCTCCCCGCCCCCCCCCTTCCCCCCCCCTCCCCCCCCTTCCCCCCCCCTCCCCCCTCCCCCCCTCCCCGCCCCCCCCCCTCCCCCCCCCCCCCCCCCTCCCCCCCCCCTTGCCCCCCTCCCCCTGCCCTGCCTCCCCTCTCCCCCCCCCCTCCGCCCTCCCCCCCCCCCTCCCCTCCCCTCCCCGCCACTTTCATCCTATCAAATCTGATGCCACATGGTTTTCACGGGTGGCCCTGTCCACCGCTTCAAAAATGCCTCTGAGCCTTTGTTGGGATCTGAGATCATTCCGACAAGCGCTCCGAGGACAGGCTTGTCACATGGCTCCAAGATTTCCTGAGCTTCAGCAGAGCCTGTATGACTTTGGCGTTGCCCTTGTTTGTGAGCTTGGCCAAGGCCCGGTACACTGCGGCACCGCCGCTCATGCCCAGCAGGCGGTCTATCAAGTCACTGTCCCCAACCTTGCCCAGACCATCCACGGCAGGCATGTGCTGCTGCTCCTCCCCCTCCCCCCCCTCCCCCCCGTCCCAGAGGTAAGGGCCTTCTGCCCCCGTCTGTTTTCTGGGTCTACTCGACAAGGGGATCTACTTAGCCTACTTGGCCGAAAAGGCCACAAAGATCGATCAATATCTGACCCAGGACCCTGGATGGAACAATAGACTTGACAAAGGGTTTGAAGGGACAGCCCAGACATATTCGGCAAGGGGATCTACTGGGCCGAAGACACCGCGATCTTCGATCAATATCTGACCCAGTACCCTGAATGGAGAGGCAACAACAAACCGACCTCCACAAGAAGCTCTATGAACGGGGAGAGAAAGTGCGCCGCTCACGTCTACTGTGCCTCGGGCTGCCGCATTGCTCTGGGTCTGGGAGATCCATTTCCCCCTGCCCCTGGCGTCCCCTCCCCCTTGGCCCTCCGGCCGTCCTGGCCTGGCCCCGGAGCGGTCCCGGAGAGAAGGGCCTTCTGCCCCTGTCTGTTTTCTGGGTCTGGTTTTGACAACCCTGACCCGTTCAAAGTATGAGGGTGGAAGCGTCCTACCCAACCGTTCAAAGGATGGGGGTGGGAAGTGGGAATTTAGGGCGTTAGCCCGAAACCCTAAAAGGAGAAAAGTTGGGTGGATGCCTGCGTAAGCAGGGGGTGGGAAAAATAAAACAACCCAACCTTTCTGGTTGTGGTGGCTCCAACTTCAATATACGCCGCCGCGACATATGCCGCCCCCTCACACCCCCTGGGTGTGTTGGGGCGCCATCTCCGCATGACATCTACTGCCGCGGCGCGGCGAGAAGCCCTAAACCCTAAACCGTAAACCCAGCTAGAAGTCGGTCATCAGCTGAGTCGACTGCTGAGGTCCGGATCAGAAAACCTGGCTGAAGGCCAGGCTTTAGGGTTTAGGGTTTAGGGTTTAGGGTTTAGGGTTTAGGGTTTAGGGTTTAGGGTTTAGGGTTTAGGGTTTAGGGTTTAGGGTTTAGGGTTTAGGGTTTAGGGTTTAGGGTTTAGGGTTTAGGGCTTTCAACACTTGAGACTTGGGGTTTATCACCCTGAAATTCCTCGGGCTCTTACTTGAAGGCTTAGGAAAGAACTGGGTAGCTTGCACTGAGCGCGACAAGCCACCACCCTAACAGCCCTAACACCCAAATTGCCCGAAGCTCTGTGTGCTGTTGGGTCAGCCCTACACAAATCCTTAAGAAGGGTTTTAGGGCTAGGGGCACAGGGGTTTCGGGCTATCCTACATCCTAGGCCCTAAGCCCTTAGGGTTTAGGGTTTAGGATTTGGGGTTTAGGGTTTAGGGTTTAGGGTTTAGGGTCAATCCTACATGATGCGCTTGCAGTACAAGGGGCACTTCCCAGCCCTTCTCGAACGGCCGGACTGAGAACAGGCCTCAGGAGGGACAGAAGGTGCCATAAGCTCAAGGCTCCCTGAACCCTAAACCCTAAACCCTAAACCCCAAACCCTAAACCCCAAATCCTAAACCCTAAACCCGCAGTGGGGGGTGGGGGGGGTAGCGCTTCAGTTGTTCGACCTCGATCGCGCAAGCCGCCCCACTGGCCGCTCGCCGGACTCCCACAGCTCGAAGGTCGGTGGGCTCCCTAAACCCTAAACCCTAAACCCTACACCCTACACCCTACACCCTAAACCCTAAACCCTAAACCCTAAACCCTAAACCCCAAACCCATCTCTGGGATCCTTGTGGTCTGCGACTGTTCTAGAATTCCAGAGTTTCTAGAGCCCCGCGGCTTGACTCAAAATCAGGGCTTTTCTTAGGGTTTAGGGTTTAGGGTCTAGGGTTTGGGGTTTGGGGTTTGGGGTTTGGGGTTTAGGGTTTAGGATTTAGGATTTAGGGTTTAGGGTTTAGGGTTTAGGGTTGAGGGTTGAGGGTTGAGGGTTTAGGGTCGGTGGCTGAGTTCATAAACCCCAAAAAAGTGTACACTTTCAGCTCTATAGGCCATTATAGTATCCCAAAAAATGTAAAGTGTGCCCACTCAGCTACCAAAATCAGACCCCCAAGAACTGGATGGAAGAAGTTCTTGGGAAGTACGCATCGGCAGGGTTGGAAGATGAGGATGGTTTAGGAAGTTTTGGGGTTCAGTGTTGAGGGTTCAGGGTTCCGGGTTCAGGGTTTAGGAGAGAGAGCCTTGCCAGTGAAGGAGTAGGGCACTCGACGCAAACTCCAGCTGCTACACAATCGGCCAAGACCATGCTTAGCCATTGACACCAACCAGCAGAAGATGTACGGTTTAGGGCTTCAGGGCCTACATCCTAACCTGACAACCCAAACCATCCCCCTACTGCCACCCCCCCCCCCCCCCCCCCCCCCCCCCCCCCCCCCCCCCCCTCCCCCCGCCCCTCCGCACACCAAACCCTAAACCCCTACACCCCTAAACCCTAACCCTAACCCCCTTGCCACCACCCAACAACAAACCACAAGTTCCCCCTCTTTGGCTAGCCCAGTCGCTGCCCCTAAGCCCTAAGCCCTAAACCCTAAACCCTGAACCCTAAACCCTAAACCCTAAACCCTAAG
The DNA here is from genome assembly GCA_905221605.1 of Symbiodinium natans. Lineage (NCBI taxonomy): Eukaryota > Dinophyceae > Suessiales > Symbiodiniaceae > Symbiodinium > Symbiodinium natans. Next base: position 630,320 of record CAJNDS010002568.1, read on the forward strand.
CCCAGTCGCTGCATGAGGCTCCGGAAATGTCGCGTGCAGCCGCCACAAAAGGTGGCGCCGCCCGCAATGAGGGGTACCAAGGCCTGGGAACCCTCGACACCCAGCCCTGAACCCGAAGCCCGAAGTTTTTTGGGTTTAGGGTTTAGGGTTTAGGGTTTAGGGTTTAGGGTTTAGGGTTTAGGGTAAATCCTGAACTCCAAAACCCGAACCTGAACTTTGAACACCAAACCCCGAACTTTACAGTTTGGACCTGGACACGCCAGCCTTTGAGGTTTCTGGTCGGCTGACCCTAAGCCCTAGAAACCCTAAACCCCCAAGTAAGCCCTAAACCCTAAACCCTAAAAGACCCCAAACCTGTTTCCCCTTACCTGGGGAGCACAATGACGTACTGTCTTGGGGGGGGAATCTTCGACCCTGTAATCCCCAAACACTATAAACCCCACGTAATTTGGACCCGTTTCAATGTTAAAACCCTACAAGGTTTAGGGTTTAGGGTTTACCCTGCATAAAACCGTAAACCCTATAAGTGGTTCTAAGCCCTAACAGCTCTTAAGCACCGAAAAACCCAGAAGCCCCAAACCCTAAACTCGAAACCCTCAACTAGACCACAAACTCAAGGGTTTAAGACTCGTACCCCTAAGGTTGTACCACCCATACAGGTTGCCCTGAATGTACTCCCAATATGGCCCTACTTATATTCCATTAGAGATCGTTAAAAAGTGTCCTCAAACCCAAGGGTACAACCTTAGGGGGTCCGAGGTAGAAACACATGAAAGACTCCATGAATAACGGGGGGTGCAACCAAACTTGCAGGGCTTTAGGGACCCCGAACCCCTTTTCGTACAATAGGGTTTGGGGTTGAGGGCGGAGTGCGTATGCGACTCGAAATGCATGCCCCACCTCACGTGACCCTAAACCCTAAACCCGAAACCCGAAACCCTCAACCCTCAACCCTAACTTCAGACCCCTAACATCAAGTCCCAGGGCCCGTGCGGCAAGAAGGTCCTGGCCCAAGGACATCTCATCCGCCCTGGTGCGAACCAAGCTACTGCTACTGTCAGGGTCCTTTGTAGCTTATGACCTACTGTTTAACTTAACTTTCAGCCTGAGCATACACCCCTAAACCCTAAACCCTACACCCTAAACCCTACACCCTAAACCCTACACCCTAAACGGGTTGTCAGCCAGAGTTGCAAAGTAGAAATCCTAGTGCCTCAGACTCTGCAACTAAGGTTCTGCTCGTACAGCCACAAGCCACTTGTCGAGCTCAACCTAAACTCAAAACCCAAAACCCAAAACCCTAACCCTAAGACCCTAAGACCCTAAGACCCTAAGACCCTAAGACCCTAAGACCCTAAAACCCTAAACCCCTAAAACCTAAACCCTAAACCCTAAACCCTAAACCCTAAACCCTAAACCCTAAACCCTAAACCCTAAACCCTAAACCCTAAACCCTAAACCCTAAGCAGCATCGAGGGTGCATGGCCCGGCTTGGCACCTGCTTTGGCCTCCTTCTAGGGGTTTACGATAATAATGGGGCCCCGGATATAGACCCCCAACTAGTAGGAACCCCTTACAAGGTATACATGCTTGCGGCGAAGGGACCACGGGCCCTAAAGCCAAGACCCTAAACCCTAAAACCCTAAACCCTAAACCCTAAAACCCCAAACCCTAAACCCCCAAACCCAAAACCCAAAACACGTACCGCTCACTAGCCGAGTAACATAAAGGACTTTTAGGATCAACGTTGCCCCCACAGCACAGCGGTTGAGGGTTAAAGGTTTCGGGTTCGCAGGGTGCAGGGTTTAGGGCTTACTTGGAGATTCATGGTACTTAGTAACCGTAACTGTACTTACAACCCAATTATACGTAGCCCTATTAGGGTACTTAAGGAGCTTGAATGTGGGTGATAACTACACGTATAATGGGTGACCCTAAACCCCCCTAAATCCCCTAACCCCTAAACCCTAAACCCAACCCCTAGACCCTAAACCCTAAACCCTAAAGCTGACCCTCCAAGTATGATTCTTGGGGGCAACGTTGCGACCTGGCTGCCAGCGCATGCATGGAGACCTCGGCTTGCTTGGAGAGTTTAGGGGCTTGCGCTCGGCTTGGGGGTGTTGTGACTTCTTTGGCTTTGGCAGAGCGCTTGAACTCCTAAGCCCTAAACCCTAAACCCTAAACCCTAAACCCAACACCCTCAACACTAAACCTTAACCCTAAACCCCAAGCTGCAAAGCCGAGACCTACATGTCCATAATTCGAAAGACCGCTCTTGCAAGCTCTTGGATAGGCCCGTCGTGGTTCGGGGTTCAGTCAGGATTCAGGGTTTAGGGTTTAGGGTTTAGGGATTAGGGTTTAGGGTTCAGGGTTTAGGGTGTTCGGCATCATAGTCCATGTTCGGATCTCGAAAAATGGGACACTGCATGGAATTAGGTGTGAGGGCTCTGGGGTCTGGGGGATGGACATACCTAGACCCAAGAGTAACCCAGGAATACAAAGGGTGCCCTTTTTTGGCCTTTCAGGGCTTATAAGGGAACCTAAACCCTAAAAAAGGGAGTAGGCGGACCCGGAAAAGAGACCCCCAAAGAATAGGGTTCCCTTATGATAGGAACCCCAAACAAGGGTACCCGCCATTTCGTAAACCTAAATGGGTCCTAGATGCATACAGATACAGGCTATGGGGGGGTTTTGGTTTGGTGGCTGTAGGGGTCTGGGGGGGGGGGGGGGGGGGGGCGGGGTTTGAGATGTTTTGGGCGCTTGTAAGGGTTTTTTTTTGTCGGCTCTTGGGCTTGGAGCTGTAGGGGTTTAGGGGTTTAGGGGTTTAGGGGTTTAGGGGTTGAGGGGTTGAGGGGTTGATGGGGTTCAGGGTTGAGGGTTTTGATTTTTGATGCACACCAGTTCGCACGAAACTGCCGTGACTCCCTTAGACAGCACTGTGCGTGCCACAAGTCACGACAGATCCGTCACTGAGGATTGCAGTAAAAGCAAGTTCAGAAGCTGCGATATGCTGCACGCCCTTCAGCTGAGCTTGCGCTGAACTGCTGTCGCCCCCATGGTCGGCACTGCCCCAGGTCACTACAGACCTGTCACCGAGGATTGCGGCAAAAGCACGTTCAGAAGCTTGGATGTTCTGCACGCCCTGCAGCTGAGCTTGTACGGCACTGCTGTCGCCACCACATCTAGCATGGCCCCAGGTCACAACAGATCCATCACCGAGGATCGCCGCAAAGGCACGCTCGGAAGCTTGGATGTGCTGCACGCCCTTCAGCTGAGCTTGCACCGAACTACTGTCGCCACCATAATGTTTATCGCCCCAAGTCACGACGGATCCATCACCGAGGATCGCGGCAAAAGCAAATCGTGAAGCCTGGATGTGTTGCACGCTTTTCAACTGAGCTTGCACTGAAGTGCTGTCCCCACCATAACGTCCCCAGCCCCAGGTCACGACGCATCCATCACCGAGCATAGCGGCAAAAGAGTGGTCAGCAGCTTGGATGTGCTGCACACCCTTCAGCTGAGCTTGCACTGAACGGCTGTCGCCACCGTAATGAGCTTGACCCCAAGTCACGACGGATCCATCACTGAGGATTGCGGCAAAAGCATATCGAGAAGCCTGGATGTGTTTCACACCCTTCAGCTGAGCTTGCACGGAATTGCTGTCACCACCATAAAGACCATGACCCCAGGTCACAACAGATCCATCACCGAGGATGGCAGCAAAAGCACGCTCAGAAGCTTGGATGTGCTGCACGCCCTTCAGCTGAGCTTGCACCGAACTACTGTCGCCACCATACTGTTCATCGCCCCAAGTCACGACGGATCCATCATAGAGAACCGCGGCAAAAGCATGTCGAGAAACCTGGATGTGTTGCACGCTTCTCAACTGAGCTTGCACTGAACTGCTGTCGCCACCACAACGTTCACGGCCCCAGGTCACGACGGATCCATCACGAAGAATAGCGGCAAAAGAGCATTCAGAAGCTTGGATGTGCTGCACACCCTTCAGCTGAGCTTGCACTGCACGGCTGCATTCAGCATCACCCCAGGTCACGACCGATCCGTCACCAAGGATCGATGCGAAAGCAGAATCACCAGTGTCATTGCCAAATGTCGACGTCGAGGCTGTGACTTGTGGCAGCAGTATTTGCAGACATAACCCTTCACCATTCTGTATCCTTGCCTGCTGGACGGTCAGTGCGGCATCCAGTACACGGCCATCAGCACTCACCAGCCGCCCTTTGCCAATGGCCAGAGCGCGCTGCGCTCTTTGGTTCAAATTTTCCACAGTTGCAGCTTCCGAAGTCTCAAGAGAAACCCTCTTGCCGCTGAGCAGATGCACATCCACCGAAATTGTCATGGCCGCATCAACTATATCTCATCCTTGTGTTTTGGGCCCCTGTTGAGAATACGGCCGCTTGCAGGTAGGGTACCGCAAAACCGACCGTCACTTCGAGAACTGTCCACCGCAGCTTAAAGTTTAAGGTTTAGAGGGCCCTAAACCCTAAACCCTAAACCCTCTTCACCCGTAACCTACAAAACCCTTTTGGGCACTTGGGGGGGTTGAATGCTGGCATGCCAAGTGGAAGCAGGGACCACGCCTGTCCTGATAGGGTCTGCGGGCAAACCCTAAAACCCTATTCCCTATATGTGCCAATGGCCTACCTATACATCTACCTGTATCTAAATTAAATAACTACATAAATAAACCCTCCCTCAACCCTGACCAATCCCAAAATTGCACCCTGCCCCCTAAACCCTATAGCTTGAGCCCATAAATCCTGGGTTCTGAACAATACCTTGACCCTAAGCCCTGTGAGCCCCAAGCCCTAAACCCCAAAGCCCTAAACCAAACCTGACTTGGAATCCCATTATGCCCCGGGATACCATGGGTTTTGAGTTTAGGGTTTAGGGTTTAGGGAGGTTGCTGCCTATGTGGGCATCTCCCAAATACCTCAGTACTGCCAGAATTTGGCACCCCTGTGCCTTATATACCCTGAACTCCCCTTTTTCTGAGTGCTTTGGTGGTCCTCATTTTATGGGGTGCCGTACATCTATATGCATACAGGTTGTTGTTTTAGTTCAAGTAGGACAAAGTGTTACAGTACCTATGCTATGGGTACTTCGCGGCATGAGGAACCCTCAGCCAGCGCAGAACGAAGGACCTGGGCTTAGGGTTGGGGTGGACAACTCCCGGCGGGTTGAGGGTTCCTAGAGTTTTATGTCGAGTACCCTAACAGGGTAAGTACTGTTATACTTGGGGTACCAACCCCAAACCCCAAACCCTAAAACCGAAAGGACCATATTGAGGTTATAAAACGAAGTGCCATGAGCCTCCAAGTAGGGCAAGGCTGCTGCAGGCGCAGGGTGTGCGGACTCAAGCAACAAGCCGGCAGAGCCAAGGCGCAATGCAATAATGATACTAATATTTAGGGTTTAGGTTTTAGGGTTTAGGGTTTAGGGGTTTAGGGTTTAGGGTTACTAGTTTCCTAACCCTCGGCGGGTGGGTGTGTCTCTGTCGCTTGAAAAGCTGCTTAAGTGAATGCTTTGACTTGAGATGCTGAACCCTAAACCCTAAACCCCTAAACCCTAAACCCTAAACCCTAAACCCTAAACCCTAAACCCTAAACCCTAAACCCTAAACCCTAAACCCTAAACCCTAAACCCTAAACCCTAGCACAACAACCCCCACAAAAGGCAAGCCAGGGGCCCCCGGCCCAGTACGAGCACGTGCGCGGCCACGCCGAACTCGCACAAGTTCCCATCCTCAAAGTTTGGGGTTTAGGGTTTGGGGTTTGGGGGTTTGGGGTTTTGGGGTTTGGGGTTTAGGGTTTAGGGTTTGGGGATTGAGGTTTGGGATTTTGGGGTTTTGGGGTTTGGGGTTTAGGGTTTAGGGTTTGGGGATTGAGGTTTGGGATTTGGGGATTGGGGTTTGGGGTTTAGGGTTTAGGGGTTTGGGGCTTAGGGTTTACGGGTTTGGGGTTTAGGGTTTGGGGTTTCGGGTTTAGGGTCAGGTTGTGTGGTTTATGGTTTATGGTTTTGGGTTTTGGGTTTAGGGTTTAGGGTTCGGGGTTTAGTCTAGGGTTTGGAGTTTATTGTCCAGGGCCTCGGGTTTGCGGGTCTGGGGTTTGGCGTTTTGGGATGTAGTGGGACTCTCAGCCCGCAAGCCAGACTGGATTGGTTTAGGGTATAAGGTTTAGGGTTTAGCAAATCACCTTGCTTGCTGTTTGAGGGCGAAGTGTAATATGAGGGGAAGCGCCACTACTAAACCCTACAAAGGCTTAGGGCTTGGAGTGTAGGGTTTGGGATCCCAGTCATGCACACAACCCCCCTGTAACCGCACAGAAACTCAACTGCGTCTAAGGCAGGCTCCGTTTTGGAATACTTTTCATGAGGGATTCGTTGATAAACGAGAACTCTTTGCCTCAGGGCTTCAAGACAAAAGCGTTACCTTTAAAAAGAACCTACGGAACAACCCGCAAATACCCCCAAACCCTAAACCCTAAACCCTAAACCCTAAACCCTAAACCCTAAACCCTAAACCCTAAACCCTAAACCCTAAACCTTAAACCCCTTCCCTCGGATGTCGGGTGTCCAGTACTGTTGGAGCGGCGTCGTCATCTTCGCCTCCTTATAGGCCTGACCACCAACCCGGCCCCTAAACACACACACACACACACACACACCCTAAACCTTAAACCCTAAACCCTAAACCCTAAACCCTAAACCCTAAACCCTAAACCCTAAACCCTAAACCCAAAACGGCGAACCTTTTTACATCTAGTAGGGTTCTGCAGAACCAAAAGGTTAACGGTTACCTACCCAGTCCCGAAGGCTTCCCAGTAGTGTAAGCATAAACAGGGTGCCCCTGGGTGTCTCAGAGGGGACCGAGTATGAAAATATTGTAAGGTTTAAGGCATGAGGGTTTCGGGTTTAGGGTTTAGGGTTTAGGGTTTAGGGACTAAGGGTGCCACGAGGCATCCTCTGCAAGCCCTACAATTTAGCCCAGCGTGTTCACGAATGTTCCGGACGACAGCAGTTTTGAGGTTGCGGAGGTCCGGGAAAACATGACCCAAAGATTAGGGCTGTGTGCCAGAGCAGGTTCCCAACAAAACTACAGTTCATAACCCTACGCCCTAAAGAAGGCTGGCTGGAGTGAAGTGGGACATCTGCACCGAGTCACACATCCTCAAAAACTTTGATCTTCAGACCTTACACCCTCAACCCTATATCTCCTAGAGCCCTACAACCTAAACCCTAAACCCTAAACCCTAAACCCTAAACCCCCTGAACCCCAAAACTCCGAAGACTCTAACGGTAACCCCTCGGTGAAAGGCTGAGGATGAAGAGTTGGGGCTTCCGATGCTTGAAGCCCATCCCATAAAGGTTTCGGGTTTAGGGTTTAGGGTTTAGGGTTTGGGGTTTAGGGTGGGTTTGGGGTTTGGGGTTTAGGGTTTAGGGTTGCCTAGACCTTAAGAACCCCAAAACGTACCTTGTTTGTAAGTTCTTACTCTGAAGCCTCTTAAAGGATTCTTAGGTGGCCTACGACAAAAAAAAAGTAGGCTTTGGGTTCTTAAGGCAAGCACCTAAAAGTCCGAAGCTCTGAACCCCAAGGGCTTTGGGGTTTAGGGTTTGACTTCTTCCGAACGGCCGCCGGGAGCTTGAAATCGTTTTGCTCAGCCCACGACGAGAAAGTTGAGAGTCATTGTTTAGGGCCTATTCGCTTTTATAGGATTCCTAGCTGCCCCATATTGTTGGAGTAGCTACTATCCCCAGATCGTATCCCAACCCTAAGAAGAAGTTTCATGCAAAGGGGTAAGTTGGGGTCTTTGAAAGTTGAGACATAATGCAAGCAGGGCATGTAGGGGCTGCAAGGAGCCACATTTCCCAAGTTCGCCGGCTCAATAAGCCCTGCGAACGGAACGTGGGCTCACCTGCCCCTCCCACTCCCCGCCCTAAACCCAACAAAAGCCTAAACCCTTATAAATAGAGGGTTCTTAGGGTAGTTACATGGTCCCTCAATATGGGCCCGCAAGAGTGTACCCCTTGTATACCCCTTGTATACCCTGTAAAAATTAAGGGCCCATACATCAGAACCCTTGAAAGGATGTTAGGGACAATATTAAGGGCCCATGGAACCACCCCTAAACCCTAGACCCTCTTATAGGGACCATGAGACTACCCTTGCACAGCTTTGGGGGCCGCACCCTCAGGTCAACCCTAAACCCCAAACCCTAAACCCCTGAACCCCAAACCCTGAACCCTAAACCCCAAACCCTAAAACCCTAAAAGGCCAAGCGGCACCTTCGGATTTCCTACCGACTCCGCGAGGAAGGGGTCGCGGAAGCTGGCGGCCGTGAACCCCCCAGGCCTTGGCCGCGCAATGCTGCGCAAAGCGCCCGCAAACCGTAATCTTGTTGTTGGGGTTTAGGGTTTAGGGTTTAGGGTTGAGGGTTTAGGGTTTAGGGTTCAGGGTTCAGGGTTCAGGGTTTAGGGTTTAGGGTTTGGGGTTTAGGGTTTAGGGTTTCGGGTTTGGGGTTCAGGGTTTAGTGTGTAGGGTTTAGGGTTTAGGGTTTTAGGGCTAAGGGCTTAGGGTCTAGGGCCGGGGGATTTCAGGATGCAGACGAACGAATATAGGGCTCTTGAGAAGATTCAGTATAAAGCGACGTCCAACGAGACGAATGAATGCCCGCAGTCACCAAGACTTCGGAACAAAAGCTGACCAGAAACCCCATCAAACCCAAAAATGCCCAACCCTGAACAAACCCCTAATCCTTGAACCCTAAACCCTAAGCCCTAAGCCCTAAACCCTAAACCCTAAACCCACTAGACCAAACAAATCCTGCACCATGAGCCCAACCCCCGGTCAACCCTGCAAGCCCCTCCGAAGACCCCATACTTCTGGAGTTAGTTTAGATTTAGGGTTTAGGGTTTAGGGTTTAGGGTTTAGGGTTTAGGGTTTAGGGTTTAGGGTTTAGGGTTTAGGGTTTGGGGTTTAGGGTTTAGGGTTTAGGGTTTAGGGTTTTAGGGTTTTAGGGTTTTAGGGTTTTAGGGTTTTAGGGTTTTAGGGTTTTAGGGTTTTAGGGTTTTAGGGTTTAGGGCTTCGGGAGTTCAAAGCCTTGAGCCCAAAATGGGAGCTTACGAAACTGAGGGACCCCTTACTGTAGACCCCCAAATAGTGGGATTCTCTCGCAATAGGGATCCCAAGAAGGTTCACTTAATCTCGTAAACCCCCATATCAAGACCCTGAATCACACTCAGGTATACCATGGTATACCTACTCATGTACAAAAAGATAAATATGCAAAAACAAATATGTTACATAGATACGACTGCGAGGGGACATTCATGCGACTCTGGGTGTGAACCTGCATCTGACGCACATAGTATGAATATTCATTTGGGGTTTACGAAAATAGGGGACCCCCAATATAGATCCCTAAATTGTAGGATCGCATTATCATCGGGACCCTGATAAGGTATCCCTAAACCCTAAACCCTAACCCTAAACTAAACCCTAAACCCGAAACCCTAAACCCTACACGAACTTGTTACAGCCATGCCATGGGATCCGCGCAGGCAAGTCCATAAGTCCTCGGCCGCCTCGTTCAGACACGCCACACGATTCGCTGCGTCAAAATGCAGGTTCAGGGGCTTAGGATAGGGTTTTGCGTTTGGTTTAGGGTTTAGGGTTTAGGGTTTAGGGTTTAGGGTTTAGGGTTTAGGGTTTAGGGTTAGGGTTTAGGGTTTAGGGTTTAGGTTTTAGGGTTTAGGGTTTCGGGTTTCGGGTTTCGGGTTTGGGGTTTAGGGTTTAGGGTTTAGGGTTTAGGGTTTAGGGTTTAGGGTTTAGGGTTTAGGGGTTTAGGGTTTAGGTTTAGGGGGTGAGGGTTGAGGTTTGAGGGTTGAGGGTTGAGGGTGAGGGTTGAGGGTTTTTTAGGGTTTAGGGTTTAGGGTTTAGGGTTTTAGGGTTTAGGGTTTAGGGTTTAGGGTTTAGGGTTTAGGGTTTAGGGTTTAGGGTTTAGGGTTTAGGGTTTAGGGTTTAGGGTTTAGGGTTTAGGGTGGAGGGTTCAGGGTTGGGGGTTTGGGGTTTAGGGTTTCGGGTTTAGGGTTTAGATGTTACGAGGGGATTAGGGTTTAGGGGTTTGGGGGTTTAGGGTTCAGGGGTTTAGGGTTTAGCGGTTTGGGGTTTAGAACGCTGCTGTAGCAGTTCGCGACAAGAGTCAAGTCCATGACTGAAGCCCAAAGCCCATGGGACAACAAGCCCTAAACCCTAAACCTAAGCCCTAAACCCTCAACCCTAAACCCTCCTAAGCCATGTGCCCTTCCTTTGTACTTTTGGAATCCTTTTTTGGGGGGCTCGGGGGGTGCTTTCAGACTGACAAGACGCCCATGAGTTTGGAACCTAATTAGCAGGCTCCGTACTGTACCAAAAACGAAGGTGGGCATTGTTTGCGCCCGGAAAATGAACCCGTGAGAAGGAAAGTTCGAGCCAATAGTGGCCGATTCCAGGAAAATCTGGCCCAGCAAAGCGAGCATCACGAGCATCAGCCGGATTGGCTCTTACCATCGGCCGCCAGCAAAGCGAGCATCACGAGCATCAGCCGGACAGGCCCTTACCATCGGCCGCCAGCAAAGCGCGCATCACGAGCATCACCCGGACTGGCTCTTACCATCGGCCGCCAGCAAAGCGAGCATCACGAGCATCAGCCGGACAGGCCCTTACCATCGGCCGCCAGCAAAGCGAGCATCACGAGCATCAGCCGGACTGGCCCTTACCATCGGCCGCCAGCAAAGCGCGCATCACGAGCATCACCGGACTGGCTCTTACCATCGGCCGCCAGCAAAGCGCGCATCACGAGCATCACCCGGACTGGCTCTTACCATCGGCCGCCAGCAAAGCGAGCATCACGAGCATCAGCCGGACAGGCCCTTACCATCGGCCGCCAGCAAAGCGAGCATCACGAGCATCAGCCGGACAGGCCCTACCATCGGCCGCCAGCAAAGCGAGCATCACGAGCATCAGCCGGACTGGCCCTTACCATCGGCCGCCAGCAAAGCGCGCATCACGAGCATCACCCGGACTGGCTCTTACCATCGGCCGCCAGCAAAGCCAGCATCACGAGCATCAGCCGGACAGGCCCTTACCATCGGCCGCCAGCAAAGCGCGCATCACGAGCATCACCCGGACTGGCTCTTACCATCGGCCGCCAGCAAAGCGAGCATCACGAGCATCAGCCGGACAGGCCCTTACCATCGGCCGCCAGCAAAGCGAGCATCACGAGCATCAGCCGGACTGGCCCTTACCATCGGCCGCCAGCAAAGCGCGCATCACGAGCATCAGCCGGACTGGCTCTTACCATCGGCCGCCAGCAAAGCGAGCATCACGAGCATCAGCCGGACAGGCCCTTACCATCGGCCGCCAGCAAAGCGAGCATCACGAGCATCAGCCGGACTGGCTCTTACCATCGGCTGCCAGCAAAGCGAGCATCACGAGCATCAGCCGGACTGGCTCTTACCATCGGCCGCCAGCAAAGCGAGCATCACGAGCATCAGCCGGACAGGCCCTTACCATCGGCCGCCAGCAAAGCGGGCAGCACGAGCATCAGCCGGACTGGCCCTTACCATCGGCCGCCAGCAAAGCGAGCATCACGAGCATCAGCCAGACTGGCTCTTACCATCGGCCGCCAGCAAAGCGAGCATCACGAGCATCAGCCGGACTGGCTCTTACCATCGACCGCCAGCAAAGCGAGCATCACGAGCATCACCCGGAGTGGCCCTTACCATAGACCACCAGCAAAGCGAGCATCACGAGCATCAGCCGGACTGGCTCTTACCATCGGCCGCCAGCAAGCATCACGAGCATCAGCCGGAGTGGCCCTTACCATAGACCACCAAGAGCGAGCATCACGAGCATCAGCCGGACTGGCCCTTACGGCCGCCAGCAAAGCGCGCATCACGAGCATCACCCGGACTGACTCTTACCAAGACCACCAGCAGAGCGAGCATCACGAGCATCAGCCGGACTGGCCCTTACCATCGGCCGCCAGCAAAGCGAGCATCACGAGCATCAGCCGGACTGGGCATCACGAGCATTAGCCAGACTGGCCCTTACCATCGGCCGCCAGCAAGGCGAGCATCACGACCATCAGCCGGTCTGGCCCTTACCATCGGCCGGCAGCAAAGCGGGCAGCACGAGCATCAGCCGGACTGGCCCTTACCATCGGCCGCCGGCAAAGCGAGCATCACGAGCATTAGCCGGACTGGCTCTTACCATAGGCCACCAGCAAAGCGAGCATCACGAGCATCAGCCGGACTGGCACTTACCATAGGCCACCAGCAAAGCGAGCATCAGGAGCATCAGCCGGACTGGCCCTTACCATCGGCCACCAGCAAAGCGGGCATGACGAGCATCAGCCGGACTGGCCCTTACCATCGGCCGCCAGTAAAGCGAGCATCACGAGCATCAGCCGGACTGGCCCTTACCACCGCCCGCCAGCAAAGCGAGCATCACGAGCATCAGCCGGACTGGCCCTTACCATCGGCCGCCAGCAAAGCGAGCATCACGAGCCTTACCATCGGCCGCCAGCAAAGCGAGCATCACGAGCATCAGCCGGACTGGCTCTTACCACCGGCCGCCAGCAAAGCGAGCATCAGAGCATCAGCCGGACTGGCTCTTACCACCGGCCGCCAGCAAAGCGAGCATCACGAGCATCAGCCGGACAGGCTCTTGGCATAGGATCGGCCGCCAGCAACATGAGTCATGAGCTAGGCCTAGTGACCATCACGAACATCAGCTGGACTGGCCTTGCTTTAGGGTTTGGGGTTTCGGGTTTAGGGTTTAGGATTTAGGCATTAGGGTTTAGGGTCTAGGGTTGCCCTGGGCAGATGGCATAGCCCAGTTGTTGTCATTGGCCGCCAGAGCATCATGCGCTCAGCTGCAATGGCCTTGCCACGGGCCGCAAGCAAAGCGCGCATCGTGAGCTGCCAGCCAGGCGTAAACTACATCTTGAACCCTAAGCCCTAAACCCTAAACCCTATACCCTAAAACCTAAACCCTAAACGCCAACCCAACAAATACGTCCCTGAAGTCGGCGGGGGCCGCGCCTGAAAGAGCACTTCGTCTGTGGGTGCCTGCACTTTGGCTGTCTGGGTTGAGGGTTTAAGGTTTCGGGGTTTTTGGGGTTTAGGATTTAGGGTTTCGTGTTTCGGGTTTAGGGTTTTGTTTGGGGTTCAGGGTTGACACCTTTTCGGCGAAACACCACCTTCCAAACTTGAGGGTTTTAGGGTTTAGGGTTAGGGTTTGGGTTCTTGGGATTAGGGGTATAGGGCTTAGGATTTGAGGTTTAGGGTCTGGGCTTTCACCAAACCATTCTACGACCCAATACACGACCCAAAACTCTATGGTTGAAGTCGGGACACCCTAAACCCTAAACCCTAAACCCTCAACCCTCAACCCTCAACCCTAAACCCTATACGGGGGGACAACCAAGGAAGGAAATCAACTCCCCTAATCGCCCTGAACTTATATTTCCCAGATCGAACCAAGAAACAACCAAGAACACGGATAAGAGCAACCCAGGGGGGAAGGAAAGGGGGAAGGAATCCACACCCTTACCAAACCCTAAGAACCCAGGCACTACTTTTTGAACTTGTGGCTTTCTGTTCAAGCCCATCTTGAGCCAAATACGATTACCGGGTTCATTAACCCTTCCAACTTCCAACACTAACTCCTTTCTACAATGCCAATTGCAGCTCCGCACTCCCCCTGTCCTAGGATTTCCTAGGACACATTGGAGATGCAGATCTTTTGGCCAAAAACTGCCATTACGGCAGCAGCCAGCTGCTTGAAATGCAAATTGTGGTTTAACGTCTTCCAGGACGGAATTATAGCACATTGGCTAACCTACTACCCATAGAGAATCTTTTTTCACCTTGATCCTCTCATCACTGAAGACTCCTTGGCCTTCTTCACCACAAACCGTGGTCTTCGCTACGCGAAAAGCTACTGACTCCTACTATCAGGGATTTCCATACCCTTAATAGTAACCACCACATTGTCAGCACATTGGCTGTTCCAGCGCACCGGTCTCCAGAAAGAGAAAAACCATCCCTTCATCCATACCATCCAATCACTTCTTTTTCCGATTGTTGGCAATCTTGAGGTGAAGTTGCAGCAGAATATACTCCAGGTCCGAAATCGTAAGAATAGGATCCTGTATGCCCCTTTGAATTGAGGATACCAATCCTTCTCTCTTTGCGTCCTCAATCGCCTGGCAAGATTGACCCAGCTCTTCATTCGCATTGGCAGACCCTGGTGCCTCCGCATCGGATGGACGATCCTTTTCCTCAGGATCGTGCACCATTACCACCTCTTCTTTTTTGGGACTCTGACTTTTCTCCTTCTTCTTTGTCTTTCCACCGACATTTGACTTTGCGCGCGTCTTCGAGGATTTTTCCACTGCAGAAGCCACCACATTGGATGTTGATCCACCCTTCTCAATGATCGTCGGCATCTTCTTCGGCTTTGGAACCATGAGAGTGTAAGGATCTTCGATAGCTGCAGCTTTCCTCTTCTTTTTTACCTTTTTCTTCTCCTCCTCAACGGCAACCTCCGTCTCCGAAGTCTCAACCACTTCTTTTTCGGCAGGAATATCTTTGCTGGACTCCCCTTCTAGGGACCTCTTTTTCCCTTTTTTGGGATCCTTTTCTTCTCCCAAATTGGCTCGCTCATACCATATCCTCAGGTCATTGACCCATTCTTCCACCTCCGCGAACGAAACATCATACGACTTCACTACTTCGAGAAGTTCCAGCACTGACAACATTTCAGTGGTCCACGAAACCCATACTTGATCCATTTGGTCAGCATCTCCAGTGAACTTCAGGAGTTTGAACAATGGGTCCGCCTCTGCTCGAGCCAAATCTGGCTTGCCACCGGAGAGAAATGAAATCGCCTCCATCAACAGTTCCGTCATCTTGGTCTCTTCGTCATAAACCATAAAATCCTCCTCATCATCATCGAACTGTTCAGGAGGGATCTCCTTTTCTCCACCATTTGCACCAGACTTTCTCCTTGGACCATCCCTTGGGGGCGTCCTTGGAGACCTTGGCCTCTGTTTTTCCAACGGAACACCATGCTCGAAGACACACCTGTCACCAAATCGACACTTCCCAGACCGAGCAAACTGGACGCACCTCACACCAGTTGCATCATGCGAGAACCCACAATCCTTTCCAGCGAAACATTCTCTCCCTGCCACATAGTATTGCACCAATATGAATGTAGCACCACATCATCTTCGGAATGGATGAATTTGCAGTCGTCACCAAATTTGCAGCGATCTTTCCCTTTGCCAAACCAATAGCAGAAACCCTTCTTCCTCTTCTCCAAGCGCTCTGCCTCATACCGGTCCATAGGGCGACTGTGCTCTACATGAACATTGCCATGTACCTGGGGACTGCTCCCTTCACCCGACGTGCTATCAGTATTTGGTGCTTGGAGTACAGCTGGAAAACCTGGCCTTGGTCCTACCACCTTCATGATCGGTTTTCCGCCAACTCCTGAGCCATGCTGAGACGATCCAAAAACATTGAACATCTTCATGAAGGCCTTCCTAGCGCCAATCTTCTGCACCCTTTTGATTGGACGTTTCATTGCTCCAACCTTGCATCCAGATGCATTCAAACGACGCAACCTTCTAAACCCAACTCTATGTCCCTTCTTCCAAAGAGCCATAAGAATTTTAGAGGCAGTGACATTCTCCACCTCTACCTTTTCCAATGATCCCTCACTTCCCGGAACAAACCCATCCATCTCTGAAGACCTTTCCATCTTTTTTGACACCACTTCGTCGAGGTAGTCTTCTGAAATCCAGGGAAAGTTCCCCTTAGAGGAAGGATTGTCATCATTGTTTGGTCCTTCACCAGGATATCCTTTGGTGCTGTCAAAGATCTTACCAGTAGTGCGGTCCTGCATAGAGAAATTCGAAGCCACGCGGGAGTACACTGACCACAAGAAAATCCTTGTGTCCGCCAGTCTGGATGACCCACTGGATTTCTCCTCTTCCGGAGAAACTTCTGGCGCTTTGCCCTTCCCTCCAGTGTCACCGCTTGTCTCACCTCCAGCATCTTCAATGGGAATAAGGGATTCATTGTTCCCTTGATCAAGCACCGCATCCTCTAGTCCAAGAACTTCCAGCATCGCTGTCGAAGGATCCACCTCCTCATCCGCATCGTCGTCCATCCTTCTCCAGAGAGCCTCCAATTGGTCCGCACAAGTCGCCGCTTGAAGAAACTCCATCAACCGAGCCCTCCCGCGCTGCCAGAGAAATTCTGAAACCATCACCGACCCTTGTGCTCCCAGATTCAGGAATGGGTGAACCATTTTGGCTACCCTCGCCATAAGTTCAATATGAACTTCCATGCCTGGACTGCGGCTCCAATCATAGGCAATTGCCTCCATAGCAGTACCAAACTTGTCCGTATTCTTGAATTCCCCTTCCAGACCAGGAGACAACAAGGTACCCATCACCGAAAGAGGGTAATTCCCCACCGCCGGCAAGCACGGGTTGTCATGGAACGAATGATGCAGGTCAGTATAATGTCCTTGATCTCTCCTTTGAAAAAGGAGTGTTCCAGTCCCTAGCTGGGCATTCATTTCATCCACTTGAACCATTTCAGCACATATCCTCTGTGCCAGGTGCGCCATTGCTGGCCAGACGGTACGATCGGTCAGACCGCGACGCATAACCCAATCAGTTGTTGGCGACTGGATCAGCGTTCCTGGATCATACACCATAACCATTGCACCGTCTCCCATTGACTGATCAGCATCGTCCTCCAGTGCCAGGTTCTCATCCTGTTCGCTTGCACCCTCGGATGACATGCTAATAACCAAATTTCGATCCATCTTATTGGACCCTTTTTGGCAATCTCTTTGCCCCATTGGCAACTTGCCAACTGCAACCTTCCAATAAATTCGAGTCAGAAGGCCTTTCACCAGCAATTGCTGAAGGTCACTCCTCACCGGACCACCATCCAACATCTTCGCATCATTACCACGGAGATCATTGCTCCCGCCTTCTCCTTCTTTTTGGTCGGTCTCCTCGCCAGAAATCTGTACTGCTCCTTCCGGCGCCGTCTCCTGTCCAGCCACTTCATGCCCAGGAAGAACTTGAGCGCTTTCAGAGACATTCACCTGTCCAGCAGCACCTTGCCCAGGTAAAACCTCATCCGTGGAGCCCACCGCCAGCGAACCAACCATAACTGAACCATCCCTTGTTCTTTTTTGAGACCGTTCAGCTCGACGAGAAGGTTGTGGTAGCGAAAAAACTTGAGAAGTCACTTCTTGGCGGGTCTCCCCCCGCGACGCTTTGTCGCGCCCTTCGCCAAGGTGAACCGATTTTTTCGGCCCAGCATTGGAGCCTGAAGAACCACTTTGTGGAACATTGCCACGACTCGCAGTTCTCCACGAATCCCTTTCTTGCAAAAAGAGTTCCTTCAGGCGTTGTACCGCATTGGTCTCCTCCTCGCTTGAATCGCTTGAGGAAGCGGCATACGAGACCAAAGCCTCCGCCTGGTCATCATCATCCACCACATCTGCCCACGCTCTGCTGAATGGATACGACAAACCACCACGAGGTTTCACCGGCTCCAGTGGCTTCGGTTTTTCCACCACTTCCGCCAGTTGCACTCGTCGTTGTGACCGAGATCGTGGCACCTGTCGCACCTTTTTTTTGTCCAGCAAGGGCCTTCCCCTTCTTACAGGGTTTGATCTTGACCGATACTTTTTCGTTGGTGGATTCACCGGCGGCATTCCAACTCCCACCAACCGCAGCTTCTGTACGCACAACGGAGACCTCTGCGCAAGCGTCCAACCATCACGGTACCTGACCTTATCAAAAAGCTCCCGATAGGAACCTCTCGGCATAGTTTTTGCACCGGAGTCTTCAGCTTCACGCACCTGAGTGAGGGTTCGCACCGCCGCTCTTCCAGTCCCTTTGTTCCCAGAAGATTGTTGTACCCGTACAGATGCATCAGACGGAACTGCCTTTTCCGGTCCTCCCGGTCGATATCGGACCTCACCCACCAATTGCAGAATTTTGCATGCGGTCACTTTGTTGATCCCTTTGTCAACCAAATCTTCCACAAAGATGAACTCTTGCAAGTCCGACACATTGGTCACACCAAGCGTAATCATCACCTCACTTACATGAGGGGTATACACCCACAGGTGTGCGTTGCGAGCCATCCAATTTTCAATCGGCTCCTCCGGATTGTGAAGCTGAGTACTAGTGGATGCAGCCACCGAATTCTTTTGCTCATCAGCTTCTACTTCATCCAGAATACCTTTTTCACCATCTTTTTGTGACACATTGGTCATTTGCAGCGCTTTTGGTGCCGAGGATGAGGAAGATTCAGCTCCCCCACTCGCAGGTGGCTGAAAAGTGCTTCTATCCGTAAGCTCCCATCCTCTCTCTTTTTCAAACCGGACCTGATTGGCCACCTGTACCAAGTGTTTCAGGAGCGACAACCGCTCCTCTGACATCTCGTCATGGGAGTACTTGCAGAAATTTAACCCTTTCCGGCAACGTCCTCTGAGGTAATAATCGAAACAGCAATGGTGGAACCCTGCGTCCCTTAGTGACTTCCTGGAAGCATTGTCCCAAGCTTTGCCGGGCTCCCAAGTCCCTTCCAATGCTACATCATCGTTGTGAAGGTACCTGCATGCAGTCCCATATTTACAACCACCTTGATTGTAATACAGACACAGCCGACCTTTTGGCTCACCTGACGTAGGCTCACCCTTTGATGCACCTTTGCCAAAATTGTACTTGGCCCGGAAGGCTAAATCCTCCCGCTCCTGCTGTGCCTCATCCACTGTACCTTCCTCTGTGGGAGGGTCACCGATGTTCCCGTCCTCATCATCAGCTTCTTGGCTATTCTTTGGATCAGTTGACCCCCCTTCTGGCCAACCTTCACCGTACCGACGATGCTCATAGGGACACCCATCGCCATTGCGACACCTTCCCTTATTGAAGAACCTGCACAGCTTGCTGTAACCAGGTGACAACACCGTCTTTGGTGTCATGTAAGCCTTTTTGTACTGGTCAGGATCCATGTAGGCTTCCATTGGCTTGTTCTCCCTTTTGCTCATGGATTGCACTGCACCATCAAGCTCCTGCAAAAATAGCTTGGTGTCCAACCAAAGCGCGTTCCAAAACTCATCTTCCCCTTGATTCAGCACCGTTGCCACCGCTTCACCCACAACTGGTCGAGAAAATCTCCTTTTTCTACATGCCAGTTCGAAAAGCGCGTTGTGGTACTGTTTTCGGGAAAAAGTGGTTAACTTCCCCAAGCCTGTGCTTTCTGTACCATCAGGCTTCCAACCATCATCTTGCAAGATGCCATACGCGCGCCGAGCTTCCGCATTGAGGAATGCCTGATCCGCAACACACTCCTGTAAATCTTCCATCGGCCGACCTAACAGCATCCCAGTAATTTTGCCAACATAGGCTTCCTCTTCATTTCCATTCTCCAGAAGAGCTTTGTAGATCTTTTCTCCATAAAGTTGCCTTTCTTTTCGTTCTTCAGAAGACAACTCCTGTACCACAAGCTCTTCATCGGATTGCTCTTCCTCCTGTTTCCAGTCCCATTGACCGTTGGAATCTTGGTACCATTGACCAGCATACCATGAATCCGTCCACCACGTACTCCAGCCGCTGGGTTTCCACTTCCGCAGCGTCGAAGAAGAGTCCTCCACGTCCTCTTCCAAAACCAGAAAGGTGTCCAAGATTATGGTACCATCATCTTCCACTCGTTTCACTGTTCCATTGACAGTATCACCAAACTTGAACTGATATGCATTGTTCCCTTCTGCAGGAATCAATACATTCATATCCCCATGGTCCAAAAAGGCTCCATACCCATTGATGCAGCGCACCAGACCCATGATCTCATCTCCCTCTTGATAGCAATGTGGCCCAGGTGACTCCAAGGCTCCCGCTCGGGGCACTTTCTTTACACGCTCTTCAGAAACCATCTCTGTATCATCGGCTCCTGGCGCATCCTTTGTCTTCACCTTTGGGTCACACTGCTCGTCCTGCTCCACGAGTCCCACAAGCTCATCTTTTTTGTGCTCCTGGATTTCAGGACCTCCCTTTTTCTCCGCCAACGGCTTTGCCTCATCTGCTGTAGTTCGCTCGGTGTCGACTTCCGGTGAACTTCCAGACGGCAACGCTTCTCCCTTCATGGGAGTGGACCCATCATTGGAGTCCTTTGTCTCACCTTCTGCAGCAGGCAAATCTTCTTCCACTGCAGGGCAATTGAGTCGATCATCCACGGCAGGCACGCTTTCTTCCACCGCAGGCTCCTTTGGTTCCATGGCCTCCAAAGGAGAATTTCCACCATCATTGACCACAGCTGCCTCATTGGCTCCGGTGTAGCCCTTGTCATTTCGTTCCTCGCTGCTAACTTCAGGTTGCACCAGTGCGTCCACCTGTGAACCTCCATCATCAGCTGCTGCGGAGACCTGCGCCCCATTGTTGCAGTCGCCCGTGGAACGTACCACCACATGCACCTCAACCCGTGCTTCCTTCGCACTCCAGGTAATATCTGGCGCATCAACCCGCGCATCATTGGCGCTCCAGGCCTCATTTTTCAGATCATCCGTGTCTCCAGCTATTCCAGAAGCTTCTTTTTCCCCTTGAATGGCAGAATTCTTGGCACCAAACGAAGAGACCTCCTCAGTCGTAACACACAACTTTT
Source organism: Symbiodinium natans (assembly GCA_905221605.1). Taxonomy (NCBI): domain Eukaryota; class Dinophyceae; order Suessiales; family Symbiodiniaceae; genus Symbiodinium; species Symbiodinium natans. The sequence goes on from CAJNDS010002568.1 coordinate 651,086, forward strand.
TCTCTCCATCCTCCGAATCTCCAGGACCACCTTCCTGAACAACAGGTACCACATCCACCACTCGCTCTTCTGCAGCCGACACAGTTCCGATCACCTCATTGGGCATTTTCTCTTCTGGATCCACCAATTCCATCGCTGCCCCACCCTCAGAAAGCGCTTCTGTTTCTTCCCGATCCAGGTGTTGAGCTCCAGCGATGTTGGCTTGGTTCCCAGGAATCCCTTCCTCATCAGGAGAACCCGGGGTCGGGGCGTCACCATCAGCCCTAGGACCGCTATCCCTGATAGTAGAGGAAAAATCTTTTTCACCTAAACTATTTACACTACCCTGGAATGCCCTCGTAGACTCAGTCTTCGGAGTAGAGGATGAAGAATCCAGTGCCGCCTCCATTTCCAGCTCATTGCCCAAAGGAGACCCAACCACCTCGTCACTCTTCACCTTTTCACCTACCACCGGCAATGTCCACTTGGTTTCGTGCGTATCCAGGCAGTAATAATATTGTCTCCCATCTTCATGGAGGTGCAATTCCCACATTGTGCCATCACACGCTTGGATCAGATGCTCGTCTTTCCGAAAACCGTCCCTTTCAGAAACCTGTCGCATCTCGTCCTCTTCTTCTGACAGCTGTCGCAACCGTTCAGCCTCCATCTGTAGGATCTCCTCCTCCCCCATGGCGTATTCAGCAGCAGGTGCAGCTTCAAAGCCGTCCGCACCCTTCTGTTTGTGACCGCTTCCACCACCTTGGGAACTCGAAGATGGACCCTTTTTGATCTTGTTCAACGGCCTCCTGGTCGCTTGTAGCACTTCTCCAATCAGATCGGTCTGAGACTCTTGGTCTACCATTCGACCCGAAGTCGAAGACGACGGCTGGTACCCGTGTTTGTGTAACACTCGTAAAACAGTCACCTCCATTTCACGATCTATGCCACCAGTCGCATCCCAGTTCCTTTTTTCACCAGGCTTTGGCGGTACAGAAACAGCACGTCCTTCAGCTTCAGCATTGCTAACCATATCCCTATTGGGATTCATACCCGCATTGGGGCTTTCTGCAACCAAGGCCTCTTCCAGATGTACTTCAGCGTCGGGAATCACCTCTTCCAACACCGATCTTTCACCCAGAGACTCAGCTGCACCATTTCCAGCTCCACCATCTTGTCCACCATCCGAGGCAAGTTGGAGCCATCGCTTCGGAGAAGGCATTGCTTCTTGATCCCAAAACCTTGAAAGAACACTTAACCGCAGGGAACCTAATTTGGGCTCATAACCTACGGGGGGACAACCAAGGAAGGAAATCAACTCCCCTAATCGCCCTGAACTTATATTTCCCAGATCGAACCAAGAAACAACCAAGAACACGGATAAGAGCAACCCAGGGGGGAAGGAAAGGGGGAAGGAATCCACACCCTTACCAAACCCTAAGAACCCAGGCACTACTTTTTGAACTTGTGGCTTTCTGTTCAAGCCCATCTTGAGCCAAATACGATTACCGGGTTCATTAACCCTTCCAACTTCCAACACTAACTCCTTTCTACAATGCCAATTGCAGCTCCGCACCCTAAACCCTAAGCCCAGACACCCCAAGCACACAGCACAACTTCGTGGAGGGCGTTCAATTTACGGCTTGTAGAGTTCGGGATTACTGGCTTGGGGTCTAGGCTGGTTTGGGGTTGAGGGTTTAGGGTTTAGGGTTTAGGGCTTAGGGTTTAGGGTATAGGGTATAGGGTTTAGGGTTTAGGGTTGGGGCTTAGGGGTTTGGGTTTAGGGTTTAGGGTTTAGGGTTTAGGGTTTAGGGTTAGGGGTTAGGAGTTAGGGCTTAGGGTTTAGGGTTTAGGGCTTAGGGTTTAGGGCTTAATGTTGAGGAGTTGGGTTCGGGCTTCGGCGCTGCAAGCGAAGAACTTCTGCTGCAGTCACCCCATTCAACACGCCGTTTGATGGCATGGCGGTGCTCGCGTGGCCAGAAAGATTCCCACGTGTGATTGGTTGCGTACACTCGCGGGGTACCTGCCGGAAGCAATCCATCCACATTTCGACAGTGGATGCTGCGATCATGCTCCAAATCTACGAGGCTCCTGCAACGGTCAACATCTAGCTCTGCAAAACAAGCTTCGTCCCAGACCAAGCCCTCACTGTTGAGGAAGATGAGACCTTTGAATGAAATGATAAAGGCTGCAAACTGAAGCAAGTGCGGCGCCGGCTAAGGAAGTCTTTCCGACTGTTTAGGGATTAGGGTTCGGGGTCCGGGGAGTTTAGGGTTTGGGTTTCGGGATTTAGGGTTTGGGGGTTTGTGGTTGTGGTCTCAGGGATGAAGTAGGGTAGGAAGGGTTTAGGGCTGATGTTTTAGGACGCAGGGTTCATGATTGTCGCATGTGGACCATTAATGCTGCTTGTAGCATGTGGCCCATCAATGCTGCAGACCATGGGGAAACTGACGCTCTCACCCCCAGGATGGACACTTTGGAAACGCAAGCTGCCATACGGACAGAAACTCAGACAAGGGACGCGATGCACCCTGAACCCTAAACCCTAATCAACCCTCAACCCTAAACCCAAAACCCAAAACCCTAAACCCTGAACCTTGAACCCTAAACCCTAAACCCTAAACCCTAAACCCTAAACCCTAAACCCTAAGCAGAAGAACTCGCGCTTTGCCCGCCAACAAACGCCGCTGTGCTGCCACCATTCTAAGCGACACCCCTTTTGTAGCGTATCCCCGTTCTGCCGGGCTGCTGCCTGCAGGAAAAATGTCGAGGGTTTAGGGTTTAGGGTTTAGGGCTTGGGGTTTAGGGTCTAGGGTTTAGGGTTTAGGGTCTAGGGCTTAGGGTTTAGGGTTTAGGGCTAGGGTTTAGGGTTTATGGGGCTTAGGGTTTATCTGGCTTCGAGACAGCGCTAGACGAGATCTGGACCTGGAAGGGCCCTCCAGACCCTTTTAGGACTTGGAGAGCTTTAGGGTTTAGGGTTTAGGGTTTAGGGTTGTAGGGTTGTAGGGTTGTAGGGTTAAAGGGTTATAGGGTTTAGGGTTTCGGGTTTAGGGTTGTGGCTTGAGAGGTTTAGGGTTTAGGGTTTGGGACGGGCTCATAGGGCGTAATTAGTGATCGGACACGATTGGGGGTTGAGAGTTTAGGGTTTAGGCCAACCCTAAAACATGAACCCACAAAACAAATAAGTACATAAACCCAAAATGTGAATACATAAACATATGCATAAATAAATAAATAAATAAATATATATATATATACATTTATATTTATATATTTAAATAAATAAATATATATATATATATCTTTATTTATTTATTTACATACATGGGTAACCGGTTATTTGAATCCCCAAAAGACTGCAGTAGCCGCCTGGGAGGCCGCGGTGCCAGGCGTCGCGCCCAGCGTGTGACCCTCAGAAAGTCTAGACCGCAATTTCGAGACATGACCAGATAGTTGCCCGTGTTTTTGCTGCTGCTACAAGCTGTTTCAGACAAGGTAGTGAAAACCCTTAACGGTCCCTCTTCACGTCGCCAACTCAGCTATCAAGCTGTTACGGCTATGGGAAATACGCTTGGGGTCCCAAAGACCTTCCTCTCGAGTTCCCGAGGTGTTCTGGGAAGGCTCACTCGTGGGGTCCCCAAACCCGAACCCCCGACCACCCCCCCCCCCCCCCCAATTGTTCTATATGTGACCAAAACGCCGAAGATGCCCTAAACCCTAAACCCTAAACCCTAAACCCTAAACCCTAAACACCCAATATGTACCACAAGTAAGGGAGCCCTAATACAGACCCCCAGAGAGTAGCATTCCCTTATCATACGGACCCCCCTATTTTTGGTACCCCCTAATTCCGGAAACCCCTTGGGATGTTCTTATACTAAGAGTCCTTAGTAGAGATTATAGCACCCCCTCTTCTAATCCCTGTTAAGAACTGCTAGCTAAAGGGGGAACATCCCAAGCCGAATCTCTAAAAGACAAGAATAAGTCCCAGTCCCACCCCCTCCACAAGAACCGCCGCAGAGTGCGGCGCCAGGCGGTCTCGGCACGGTCCATGCCTACAGGCTCCGTGAGGCGTCAACATGGTGTTGGGCGGGTTTCGGGTTTAGGGTTTAGGGTTTCGGGTTTAGGGCGTGAGAGAAAAATTTGCTTGGCCTACCCTATACCCTAAGACGCAAACACAACTAAACTCAACCCCTACAACCCAAATGCTTACCTCAAGTGCCTACGTTCGTTGACTAGACTGCCTGGCCCTTGCTATTTTTCGTACGAGCCAAGAAAGCCCCAAACCCCATAAAAACCCCATAAACTCTACACCCTTAACCCCGAATCCAAAACCCCAAGCCCCAAACCCCAAGACCTAAAGACCTACAGGCTGCTTTGAAGTTTGCAAGACAAAGAAGGAGCTGAGAGCGAAGAGACTGGGTGAACACGTCTCAGGACCCTAAACCCGGAAAACTGGCCAAGGTACCCTAAACCCTAAACCCTACACCCTAAACCCTAAACCCTAAAGCCCTTTTAAAACTGGCCAAGGTACCCTAAACCCTAAACCCTAAGCCCTAAACCCTAACACTCGCTGAAGTGAACCGGCCCTTCTTGCGAGGCCGAGGGCCCATGAGAGGATACGAGGAGAGATGGTAGGATGGTAGGGGGTGCAGGGTTTAGGGTTTAGGGTTTAGGGTTTAGGGTTTAGGGTTAAGAAGGTGAAGGAGTGCAGGGCTTCGTCATCCGAAACCGTAAGCCCTACACCGAAGAACCTCAAGTGCAACACCTCCACTTCCTAGACAGCACATCTGATGTACCTAAGGGCCCTGCAAAAGTACATGGACCCTGGGGCGATAATGAGCCCTAAACCCTAAACCCCAAACCCCAAACCCTAAACCCTAAATCCCCGAAGTGCGCGAAATTCAAGAGGGTCCACAGCGTCGCTGGGGCCCTGGCGGGTGTACCGCCGGTAGGAGCCTTGCCAGCTCCTCAGATGCTCTGGCGCCACGTCATGGTACAGGGTTTCGGGTTTGTGGTTGAGGCTTTAAAGGTTTGGGGTTTAGGGTTTAGGGTTTCTGGTTGAGGCTTTCAGGGTTTGGGGTTTAGGGTTTAGAGTTTCGGGTTGGGAGGTTTAGGGTTTGGAGTTCAGGGTTTAAGGGGGTTGGGGCTGCTTGGCTTCAGACATGCTCACTTCTTAGTCCAGGTTCGGGTCTCAAGAAAGCACACAGTTTACGATTTAGGGTTTAGGGTCTAGGGTTTAGGGTTCCTCCATTGTTTTGCCAGTTTCAACTGCAGGCTGGAATGGTTTTGCTCTGCCTTCTTTAGTCTTCTTTGCGCATGCGAAGCCTAAGCGCAGCGTGCTCTACGCATCCAGACTGCCAGCATGCGATGTTCCGAAGCCTTGGTCTCAAAAAGCATCGATGGGTTTAGGGCTTACGGGCACAGATCCCCAAAGCTTGCGTCCCCAATCACTGCTTACTTTGCAAGATTCCAATGTCCAAGTATGCTGGTAACCCTAACAACCCTTATAACTTTAAAGCCCTTAAGACCCAGAACGACCAACAAAACCCTACGAAAACCCCATCGTTCTCGCATCCGGAGCTGGCGGAACGGTGCGTTGCCTCTCTACCACTGACGATCTGCCTCTCCACTGGCACAAGCTGACCATGCCATTCAATATCCCTAAACCCTAAATCCTAAACCCCAAACCCCAAACCCTAAACCCCAAACCCTAAACCGTAAACCCTCATGTCCATCCTCTGCCTGGCGCCGCCGCCACCTCATCATCCGAATCTGACACTTCTTCGATAAACGCCATGGGTGTTGAGCACCCTGTCACATTGTAGGGCTTTTGGGGTTCAGGGCTTAGGGGGCTTTAAGGGTTTAGTGCTTAGGGGGTTCTAAGGTTTTTGGGCTTAGGGGGTTTTAAGGGTTTAGGGCTTAGGGGGCTTTAGGCTTCGGGCTGCGGAATCGGTTCAGGCTAAAAAACCAAGACGAAACCCTAAACCCTAAACCCTAAACCCTAAACCCTAAACCCTAAACCTTAAAAGCCTAAAAAAACCCTGTACACACCCTTGAAATCCTTCAGGCCGCATAAAAACCCTAAAATCCCTAAACCCTTAAGACGGTGCAAATCCCCAAACATTGCCTATAAAAACCACAAACCGTAAACCCTTAACACCGCATAAAGATCCCAAAAACAGTAGAAACACCAAACCCGGAAAACCATGTAACAAAACAAAAGCATCCGTACAGCCTCATTAAAAAAGGAGAAAACACAACGTGCAACCCTAAAAATCCATCAACAAAAAATGCTTTAAACAACTATCAACACCGTGAAACCACTAAAACAAAAGAGTACAAAGAAACCCCTGAAGCCCTAAATGAACCCTTACAACCCGAACAAAAAAACCTAAAAACCCTTAACGCCCCCCAAGAAGCCTTGAAGTCACACAAAAAAACAAAATAAACTTGCAACCCTTTTCAAACCTTCAAATCCCAGAGCCCCTAAACCATAAACCCTAAACCCTAAACCCTAAACCCTAAAATCCCAGAACCCCAACAGCGGCGCCCCAGTGCACCCAAGGCGCTTTCGAGGCCTTCTGGACCTGCGGGGCGCGGGAGCTTCTGTGGCTTCATGTGCAGTTTTGAGGGTTTAGGGTTTAGGGTTTAGGGTTTAGGGTTTAGGGTTTAGGGTTTAGGGTTTAGGGTTTAGGAAGTAGTAAGATGCACAGGGTCTTCAGGGGAATTGCTGGGAGAAGGGCTTCTGGGGGGTTTGTTCTCTGGAAAGAGTTCTCCTAGACCCCCTAAATTAAAACCTAAAACCCTAAACCCCAAACCCTAAACCCTGAATCCCAAACCCGAATCCCCAAACAATAAACCCTCAACCAATAACGTCTGCACCTGAATTCCTAAACCCTACACCCCAAAGCCCTTAACCCCGGAACCCCAAACCCGGCTAAACCCCGCTGCTCCCCTCTCTAAACCCTAGACCCTAAAAACCCTAAACCCCAAACGCTAAACCCTAAGCCCTAGCCCCAAACCCTAAACCCTAAACCCTAAACCCTAAACTCTAAACCCGAACCTCCAAGCCGCGCCTCCAAGGCACCGGGGCTGCCAGGAGTCATGAAGACCTTTGGGTGGTTTGGCTTTGGGGTTTGGGGTTTGGGGTTTGGGGTTTGGGGTTTGGAGTTTGGGGTTTGGGGTTTGGGGTTTGGGGTTTGGGGTTTGGGGTTTGGGGTTTGGGGTTTGGGGTTTGGGGTTTGGGGTTTGGGGTTTGGGGTTTGGGGTTTAGGGGTTTAGGGTTTAGGGTTTAGGGTTTAGGGTTTAGGGTTTAGGGTTTAGGGTTTAGGGTTTAGGGTTTAGGGTTTAGGGTTTGGGGTTTTAAGGCCTTAGTGATCCCGGTCTTAGGTGTTTCTTACAATGAGGGTTTAAGGGTTTTAAGGGTTTTAAGGGTGTTAAGGGTGGTAAGGGGTTTGGGGGTTTAAGGGTTAAGACGTCGAATTGTGGGTATTTGAGAGTGTCGGTAAACCCTCCCAAGCCCTAGCCTAGCCCGTTGTGTGGCCTCTCGAGGAATTTGCGGGAGACTCTCTTTGTGTAGGGTTGAGGGTTGAGGGTTTAGGCTTAGGGTTGAGGGTTTAGGGTTTAGGGTTTGGGGTTTCGGGTTTAGGGCTTCATGGTTTCACCCTATAGACCCTAAACGGGTTTAGGTGTGGGGGGCTTCCGCATCGGACAGGGCCTCTTCGTGGCGCGTTCCCGCAAAAAGCTGGTGTATCCCAAGAGCAAAGCACAAATGCCCACATGGGCGGTTCCGAAATTAGGGGTACCTTCTTGGTCCTTATTAAGAAGGAATCCTACTATTTGGTGGTGTATATTCGGGGTTCCTGAATTTCGTAAACTCTCCCACATTAGACCCTAAATGGGTTTAGGGCTATCAGGTTTAGGGTCTCTCGGCTACAGGGCTGAAACTGAAGTGCCAGCCTAAACCATCCTAAACCCCAATACTTGTTTTGCCCCAAAAACTCGAAGATCAACGCACGCAGGAAGTTTAAGCCCGAAAGCCCACTCAACCCTAAACCCTAAACCCAAAACCCCAAGCCCTAAGCCCTAAACCCTGAACCCTAAACCCTAAACCCTATTGCAGCTGCAGTGCTCCCGCGTAGCCGGCAAGGAGGAGGTCGTGGATGCCCCAAAGGTCATCCGCACTGCAAACAAGCAGGGTTTAGGGTTTAGGGTTTAGGGTTTAGGGTTTAGGGTTTAGGGTTTAGGGTTTGGGGTTTGGGGTTTGGGGATTAGGTTTAAGGTTTAGGTTTTAGGTTTCAGCGTTTAGGATTTAGGGTTTAGGGTGTAGGTTTATACGGTTTAGGGGTTTAGGGTTTACGGTTTCGGGTCTCGGGTTTCGGGCGAGCAAGGAAGCACAGACACTGGCAGCTTCATAGGGCTCAATGGTTCTACCTGCACGACACCCACCAACGCCAAACCCATCCTAAACCCTAAAACCTAAACCTTTTCAAAAGCCGTAAACGAAACTCTTTGCCGGAGCCCCCGTGATTCATTAAAATGTGCCTCTATAGGTTTAGGTTTAGGTTTAGGTTTAGGTGTAGGTCTAGGTGTAGGTTTAGGTTTAGGTTTAGGGTTTAGGGGTCAGGGCTTAGGGAGATCTATAGTATACTCTTTGACTCAAAGCTACTCTGTCGGAGCCCGTTATAAGGCTCAAGCATTAAAGCCGAATCAAACCCTACACCTTTATGCTATACATAGGTACGTACCCCTAAACCCTAAACCCTCGGCTGGGGGGGAAAAAACAAAACATTCTACATGGTCCCTAGACCCTCTCAATCCCAATCCCCCCTTAAATTGCCTAGGGCGTGTTAGGGGTTGAAGGGGCCTACTGGGCTCTAATCTAAACAAACCCCAAAACCCAGCCTTAGATCCGAGAGAAGGGCCCCCCCACCCCCCCCAACCCACGTCCTTCCGTAGTTGAGCCCTACTTGCGTGGACTCAGGTCGCAACCTCGTTTCGGCATGGACACTTGGGACGTGGAGCGATAGGGTTCTTAAGGGAGGGGGATTCAGGGTTTAGGGTCTAGGGTCTAGGGTCTAGGGTCTAGGGTCTAGGGTTTAGGGTTTAGGGTTTAGGGTTTAGGGTTTTGGGTTTTGGGTTTAGGGTTTAGGGGGCTATGTAGCCCAAGGTTCCGGAATACTCCCCGCTACTACCTAAAGTCTCCCTAAGCTTCTTTAAGGCTCGCTCGGTACCTACCCCGAGCCCCCCCTCCTTAAGGACCCTCTAATGGAGGAAGCTTAGGGTTTAGGGTCCGAATATTGCAGTCCAAACCGCCTTTGCTTAAATACAAAGCAACGCCACCAGAGTACATAACACCAAGAAGCTGCGAGGATCACGGATCCTACACTCGACCCTAAGCCCGAAAGTCCTACCTTAAGAACCTAAACCTACTTTCTTGCAGGCTCCCTAACAATCCCATCAGGAGTTCGCAAGCATAGCGTACAAACATAAGTTCGTGGCTTTAAAAAACACTGAGGCTTTAGCCTTACCTCCGATGTTGTCTGGGGTCTGAAGACAAGTATAAGTGATGCAAGGTATGGGATGTCAGGGTTGAGGGTTTAGGAGGGTTTAGGGTTTGGGAACTCTCAGCCCAGGTGTTCTCTTTGTGTTTGGGGGGTGAGCCCCACACCGTGGGGAGTTGTTGCAACAGCTTGGGGCTCAGGCTTTCGAGTTTTGCACTTCGAAAACTTGGAAGGGCTTAGGGCTTAGGCGTAGGGCGTAGGGCTTAGGGCGTAGGGCGTAGGGCGAAGGGCGAAGGGCGTAGGGCGTAGGGCGTAGGGCGTAGGGCGAAGGACTTCGGAGGGCTGAGGGAGGGCTTGGGGCGCAGGGCTCGGGGCTTAGGGCTTGGGGCTGAGGGCGTCGGGCTCTTGGGGCTTAGTGCTTCGGGCTTAGGGCTACAAGCTTTAGGGCTTACGGCTTAGGGCTTAGGGCTTAGCTTGCTCAGGGCGCAGGACCCACGGGTGGGTTTCGGGCTTAGGGCTTCGGCTTAGGGCTTGGGGCTGAGGCGTAGGGCTTAGGGTTTCGGGCTTCAGCTTAGGGCTTGGCGCTGGGCTGAAGACAGGGCTAGGGCTTAGGGTTTCGGGCTGAGGGCTTAGGGCTCTATTCGGGCTTGGGGCTTGGGGCTTAGGGTGCAGGGCTTCGGGCTTCGGGCTTAGGGCCGGATCAGCTTTACGGACCAGGTAAACGCAACTAGGTTCCACATTCTGTGTCTGACCAGCATACTTGAAGCAATGGGTGAATCTTTAGATGTTGGCTTCCAGTTTCAGGGATTGAGAGAGCACCTGGAAGCAGCAGCCTCCAATCGGGAGGGATGCAGAGGCTTTTGCAGCCTCTCAGATAGCGCGCAACATCCGTCATTTGCGCATCTTCCCATAAGTCAGTAAATTCAACAGAAGGGAAAACTTCCCTGGCATCAAGTTGGGCTGGTGGCGATGCCCTTAGGGCTTAGGGCTTAGGGCTTGGGGCTTAGGGCTTGGGGCTTAGGGCTTGGGGCTCGGCTCAGGGCTTAGGGCTCAGGGCTTAGGGGGCTTGTGGCCAGGGATTTAGGGGTTTGGGGTTTGGGGATTTAGGGTTTAGGGCCTTAAGGGCTCAAAGCTTTTAAGCTTGAAGGGTTCAGGGAGTTAGGGCTACCATAGGGTGTTAAGCTGAAGGGTTTTGGGTTTTAGGGATTGGAGGCGCTTGTGGTTTGAGGGGGCGGGGGTTCAGGTGGTGTTTACGGACTTTGGGTTCAGGCTTGGGGTTTAAGCTTATGGTTAGGGTTTAGGCTTTAGGCGTTAAGCTGTAGGCTTTAGGCTTTAGGCTTTAGGCTTTGGGCTTTGTGCTTTGGGCTTTGGGCTTTGGGCTTTAGGCTTTAGGCTTTAGAGTTTAGGGTTTAGGCTACAGGGTTTAGAGTTTAGGGTTTAGGTTTTAGGGCCTTGCCCTTCTACTTATCCTTCCACATCTTCTTCTGTCTTTCGACAAGGGCCCCTACGAATCAACATGCTACGTGAGGGCTTGCTCTTATGATCCAGTGATGCATGCTCAGGGCTGAGGCTTACTGGAACCCAAGTAGGGTTTATTTGGGGTTTAGGGTTTAGGGTTTAGGGTTTAGGGTTTAGAATTTAGGGTTTAGGGATAGCTGTAGGGTGTTAACGGTTTGAGGGCTTGACTTGCGGTTTATAAACGGTTTGCAGCCTGAGAATAGCCACCTGGGATTGATTTCGGGATATAAGTTCCAAAGAGTTTTAGGGTGTGAGGGGTGTTACTACCACCCCTCTCTGAGTCAAGCCCGCGGCATCAAAAAGACCACGATGAGGGCGAGCAGCAGCACACCTGCCCGAGCTTTTTCTCAGGTACACTCGAAGCCGTCAACCTTGCTCCCGTAACAACCAGCAAAACCCTTTGACTCCCTGAACTTTACAAAAACAAAACAGGAGCCCCAAAACACAGCATTTTATCATGACTCTATGTGCTTGTCCCTAAAAACCCACCTACAAACCCATCAGCTTGAAATCATGGAGGACGTAACCAAGACGAGGCCCAAAACCCGATGTAGAGGTTTCGAGGCTCAGGAGATGAGATGGTAGGGTCTACCAGACCCAAGAGTAGCCCTAAACCCTAAACCCTAAACCCTAAACCCTAAACCCTAAACCCTAAACCCTAAACCCTAAACCCTAAGCCGCAAATGGCTACTCTGAGAGCAGAGGGCCCGGCCGCAGGCCGCAACAGAGAGGAGGCTGCGCCAGGAGCGGCCTCCTGCGCAAGGACGTAGGGGGTTTAGGGTTTAGGGCTAGGGTTTGGGGTTTAGGGTTTAGGGCTAGGGTTTGGGGTTTGGGGTTTGGGGTTCGGGGTTCGGGGTTTGGGGTTTGGGGTTTGGGATTTGGGGTTTGGCGTTTAGGGTTTTGGGTTTAGGGGTAGGGTCTAAGGGCTTCGGGCTTAGGGTTTCTTGTTCGGAGTTTTTCGGGCTCATTCCAGGTGATGGTTCTAGAATCCCTCATTTCAGGGAATCGCCCGACGAAGCAAGATAAATGCCTTGATTTAGGGGTGGGGAGTGCCTAAATTGGCCTAAATCAACGCCCCAAACCCTTTAAGCCCGAAACCCTAAACCCTATACAGTAACCCTAACCCTACAACCCTGTATCCCCAAACCCTAAACCCTGCAACCCAAAACCCTACAACCCTAAACCCTAAACCCTCAACCCGAAACCTAAACCCCAGATCCCTAAACCCTAAACAATAAAACCTATAACTCTAACCCCTATAACCCTCTATCCCTCTATCCCTCTATCCCTAAACCCTAAACCCTAAACCCTAAACCCTAAACCCTTAAACCCTAAACCCCAAACCCGAAACCCTAAATCCCAAGGCACGTGGGGTCCCGAGGAGCCGGTGGAGGAGGCGCCGCTTTCTTCAAAGGCAAGGGGCGACAACTCATCCTCAGTCTTCGGGTGGTTTGAGGAGGGATGTTCCCCCTTATGCTAAGAAGGATTTAGGGTTTAGGGTTTAGGGTTTAGGGTTTAGGGTTTAGGGTTTAGGGTCCTAGGGTTTAGGGTTTAGGGTTTAGGGTTTAGGGTTTAGGGTTTAGGGTTTAGGGTTCAGGGAGGGACCCCTGGAAGGGCTTAGGCTGTACAGGTGCAGTGTTGCCCAGCCCCCCCTCCCTCCCCACCCCCATGGTATGATACCCCCCGGCCCACCCCGTGGTTGGGGTGGGTGGGGTTTAGGGTTTAGGGTTGGAGGGGGGGGGGGGGGAGGGGCTTGGGGGGGCGGGGACTGTTGACACCATATATTGCAAAGGCCCCCCCCCCCTCCCCCCCAAAAAACATGCATAGCTTAGTAGCACCAACCCCCCCCCCCCCTCGTTTAGGGTTTAGGGCTCTACCCCCCAAGCCCCCCCAAGCTAGCTGGCAGGACCTTTCTCGGCTTTTTGTTTGTGAATTGAGAGGGATGGCAGCGGCCCGCGGGCCTCGAACGGCCCCCTGCTTTGGGAGCTCCACCACATGAAGAACTAGGAGGGCCCCTAAACCCTGAGAGATATTCCTGAATATGATCCTCTTAAACCCAACAAGGGAAAATATAAAATGTCCCAAGGGCCTACCTAGAGAAGGTTTACATGTGTCGCCATCGAGGGGGGTGGCAGGCGGGTCGCACACGGGGCATCATTAGCAGGTTGCAGGCCAGATATTGATAGAAGGCGGGGGAAGCGAGGGGGGGGGGGGGGGGGCTGTGTTTCTAAAGGTTAAGGGTTTAGGGTGGGCAGGTGCCAGAAAGTTCCAGAGGTCTGTGGCCCAGGGTGGTCGAAGAGGGGGCGGGGGGGGGGGGGTTGAGGGTTTGCGGTATGGAGGCCTTTCGATTCTGTTTTGCTTGAGCAAATACGTGCACCTCAACGGGTCGGCCATAGACTTAGCTCTAGGACGCAAGTAAATAATACAAAACCCCAACCCCGAACCCAAAACCCCAAACCCTAAGCCTAAACCCTAAACCTAAACCACAACCCATGAGCGTAGCTCTTCGTACCCTGAGCCCTGTTGCGAAAGACAGCCTCCCGGCCCAGGGCGACCCGATTTCTGGCCCCCCATACAATAACCTGAAAGCCCCTAAACCCTAAACGCTGAACCCTAAACCCTAAACCCTAAACCCCAAACCCTAAACCCCAAGCCAAAAAAAAAAACTCAACCCCAAAACCTTCAGCTGCCTCCAAAAGTCATCGGAACGGTCGGATCGAATCGACATCCTGGGCCTCGATCTTACCTGCATCTCGCGAGGAGGCCTCGGCCCGCGGGTGAGCCCGCGCTTCGGGATGTGGGTTTAGGGTTTAGGGTTTAGGGTTTAGGGTTTAGGGTTTAGGGTTTAGGGTTTAGGGTTTAGGGTTTAGGGTTTAGGGTTTAGGGTTTAGGGTTTAGGGTTTAGGGTTTAGGGTTTAACTCTACAGGCATATGCCTATCCCTAAACCCCAAACCCTAAACTCTTTAAGGCCCCAAGTATTAACTATATCGGCACATGCCTGGCCTATCCCTAATCCCTAAACCCTAAACTCTTTAAGGCCCAAAGTATTCACTATGCAGGCATATGGACCATCGCGATATTTATCTGGGCTTGAGCTCTCCGAGTCACCAAGATGCCCCTGACGGAACCCGAAAACCGCCCAATTTGAAACCCTAAACCTTAAAGCCCTAAACCCTAAACCCTAAAACCCTAAACCCTAAACCCTAAACCCTAAACCCTAAACCCTAAACCCTAAACCCTAAACCCTAAAACCCTCAACCCTAAAACCCTCAAGCCCGGACCCTGACTCCAATCAACTTTGGCTAAGCCCGGAGAGACCCAAGCCGGGCCCTCGATCGGCGAAGCACTGATTCCTAAACTCGCTGCTGCAGCACTTAGGTTTAGGGTTTAGGGTTTAGGGTTTAGGGCTGTCCACAAATTCACATATCTAGGATGGCCCCTGAACCCCTCTCAAAGAAAAAATATACGTAGATATCGTCTAAATATGATCCTCTCAAACCCAAGAAGGGAAGTATAAAACATCCCCAAGGGCCTACCTACTCGTAGCTGATGAACGCTGGGAATCCTAAACCCTAAACCCTAAACCCTAAACCCCAAAACCTTCGGGTTCTGGCTGCTAGGGCCCCGGGGCCTTCGACTGGGTGGGGCGGCTTTGCAGGGAAGCACAGGGCTTCCAGGAGTCTAGCGCCTCTGGGACTCAGGGGTTTAGGGTTTAGGGTTTAGGGTTGAGGGTTTAGGGTTTAGGGTTTAGGGGTTTAGGGGTTTAGGGTTTAGGGTCTAGGGTGTAGAGTTCCAACAGGGCCCCCGGCCCAGCGCCATCAAGTCTTGCGAAGGACGAGGACGAGTGGGCGACGTCATTCATCCAAAGGACCCTGCCCTTCAGCTGAGGCTACTATGTTCTAAGGTGGCAGAGGATATCTGTCAAACCCTATAAGCTCTCCAAAAAACCCAAAACTAAAGGAGTGAACGGTTGCCTCCAATTGCCACTTCCATGCCTCTGCATGCTACAAGCTCCGACAGGATCTCTATACCAGCTCCCGTTTGCTTCAAGCCCTAATCCCTAAACCCTAAACTTGGGTAGGTTTGGGGGGGGGGCCCTATAAAAGTAAATGTTTATGGCTTTATAAGGATTATCTAGGGGATTAAGGGCCACATACGTTAACAATTTATGTTCAAGCCCACCCCTCTTGTAAAACCCAGAGCCTCACACCACTCATCTCAACTACGGTGCCAGTGGCTTCGCGACATGAACATCTGCGTCACGAAACTACTCGCCTTGCTATTGCTAAAATTCTGACTAGCATG
Organism: Symbiodinium natans; assembly: GCA_905221605.1. Classification (NCBI taxonomy): domain Eukaryota; class Dinophyceae; order Suessiales; family Symbiodiniaceae; genus Symbiodinium; species Symbiodinium natans. The sequence continues at coordinate 666,392 of CAJNDS010002568.1, forward strand.
GCCATCAGTACGGCTAGTACGTTTTACTACTGTTACTAGTCAATACTCGAAATACTAGACCCAAGAGTAACCCTGGGAAGAAACAGGGTGCCCGTTTTGGTTGAAAGGGGCTCATAAGTGAACCGAAGCCCGAAGAAAAGGAGAAACAAGGGCCTACTCTGGGTCCTAGAATCCCTAAACCCTAAACCCTAAACCCTAAACCCGAAGCCTTAAGGCCTCTGGGTCCTAGCCCTAAACCCCAGAGCCGATACCCAAATCCCAAAACCCGAAACCGTGAACCCTAAACCCCTAAACCCTAAACCCTAAACCCTAAGCCCTAAACCCTAAACCCTAAACCCTAAACAAAGGGGGAAAAAGGGCCTACCCTTGGTCTTTATAAACTCTAGCTCTATCAATATGAACAGCAGGTGCAGCGCAGGGTGTGAGGTTTGGGCTTCTGGCATCTGCGGGTTCTTAGGGTGCGTGGCCCTGTGGACCTGTGAGCCCAAAGGGTTTAGGGTTTAGGGCTTAGGGTTTATGGTTTAGGGTTTAGGGTTTAGGGGCTGTTATGTAAAGTTCAAAGACCTTAAGCAAATACTACAAATGCCCTAAACCCTAAACCCTAAACCTACTATATAGGCGCATGGACCCTTTCAAGGCAGGGGAGTCGCGGTAGGGAGTAGAAAGGGTGTGATTGCTTTGGCTCGGGAGAGAGAATGAGATTCAAGTAAACTGCACAGAGACACCGCATTCCGTGCAAGATATATCTCAAGAAGCGGCGAACATTCTGCAATGTGAACCCTAACCAAACCCTAAACCCTAAACCCGAAACCCTAAACCCTAAACCCTAAACCCGAAACCCTAAACCTGAAGGTTGCAGATCGCGGGCTGCGTGTGTGATGTTTGGAGTAGTGAATTCTGCTTGCTGTCAGGCGGACACGCCTCCCTCGAAAGTCTGAAGCGGGGTTAGGGTTTACGGTTTAGGGTTTAGGGTTTAGGGTTGAGGGTTTAGGGTTTAGGGTTGAGGATCATGAGAATCCAGAAGAGTCCAGTCCCGCTCAATACAAAAACATGCCCCAGCTATGGTTTAAGGGCATTTTTCCTCAAGCATGGGGAACTGAAGTTTTTTCATCATGGAGCTGTATCCCGAAACCCTAAACCTAAACCCAAATCCTAAACCCTAAACCCTAAACCCTAAACCCTACACCCTACACCCTACACCCTACGTACACCCGAAACCCTAAACCCTAAACCCTAAACCCTACGTGCTGCGCAACCTGTCGGCCGCAGGAAAGAGGGCATGGACAGGTTGGGCTTGGGCCTTATTCTTTTTCGGCAACAGAAATTCCCAAGCATATAATTAACCTAAACCCTGAAACCTAAACCGTCAACCCCAAACCCTAAAATTGTACTCTGTAGGTTCATGGACCCTTACGAAGCTTTTCGGTAAGATTCAAAGCGGATTCAAGACCATCTGACCACCTCCGAGCCTTACAGAACCTATAGACCTCGACCCTACGCCAAAAAAAAAACTCGGAACATATGCCCAACATGATCCTCTTTAAGCCTAAGCCCTAAACCCTAAACCCTAAACCCTAACCCCTAAACCCTGTACCCTGTACCTGCTCGAGCCTCCCTTTTTTCCGGAAGTCTAGCACTCCATCTGATTTCCGACGCCGCCAAAGCCGCCCAGACCTCCGCCACCGAAGCCACCCATCTGCCTGGGGTGGGTTTAGAGCTTCGGGTTTCGGGTTTCGGGTTTAGGGTTTAGGGTTTCGGTGGAGGATTCTATGGCTTCAGGGCTTGGGAGTTTAGGATGTTTTAGGGTTTTATGCCTTTGGGTGTAGAACTGTAGAACTAGCTAGGTATACTTCCCCAACGACTTCTGGCCAGGACTCTCTGATCCACATCATTTCCCAATGTACTTGCCCTAAACCCTATAAACCCTAAACCCTGAAACCTGAACTCTGATCCCTGAACCCTACCAAACCCGACCCAGTTGCGGGTTAGGCTTGGGGCTGAGGATTCAGGGACCAACGGGTTGCTACTGCATCAAGGGGTAATAGGATTATAGGCTAGGGTGGTTTAGGGTTTAGGGCTATAAGGTTGTAGGGGGATGTGGACACAAGGTTCAGGGTTTAGGGTGTTTCGGGTTAGAGGGCTATAGGGCTGTAGGGTGAAAGGGTTTGGGGTTGAACCCTAAGCCCTAAACCCTATACCCTAAACCCTGAACCCTAAACCCTAAACCGGAAGTTAGGGGAGGCGGATTTAGCCCCGCAACAGTCTCTGGAGTCATTGAGTCAGTGAGTGATTGAGAAGAGGCCGTATGATGATCTTCAGTTGCAAAGGGGGATCATCCCAAGCCTAAACCCCGCAAGCCTTTAACCCTGGAACCTCAGGCCTAAAACTCTGAACCTCAAACCCTAAACCCTAAACCCTAAACCCTAAACCCTAAACCCTAAACCCTAACCCCTAAACCCTAAACCCTAAACCCTAAACCCTAAACCCTAAATCACGTTGCACCGGGCAGCATGGATGCTCCGAATCCACCACCCATGGGCGCGCCGCCCATGGGTGCGCCTCCCAGGGGTGCGCCGCCCATGGGTGCGCCGCCCATGGGTGCGCCACCCATGGGCGCGCCAAAGGCACCTTAGCAGAGAGCTCATGTAGGTAAAGCCGTATCAAGGTTTAGGGTTTAGGGTTTAGGGTTTAGGGTTTCGGGTTTAGGGTTTAGGGTTTAGGGTTTAGGGTTTAGGGTTTAGGGTTTAGGGTTTAGGGTTTAGGGTTTAGGGTTTCGGGCTTAGGGTTTATGCTAACCCTAAACCCTAAGTCCTAAAGCCTACACCCTAACCCTGGGCAGATGCTCAGCAGCCAGCTTAGCCTTCTGCCTGAGCCCCGAATGGCTGTAAAGGAAAGCAGGAGTCTTCCGACAGGAAGTGCCATGCTCGGTTTGGCCGATCGCGTGGCGCGTGGCATATGTACGGCAGCCCAGGATCCAGTCCTCTCACCGGGATGATGGCCAGCGCTTTTGCTTCCCTGCGGGCTTTGCAGGCATTCCTAGCCCTAAACCCTAAACCCTAAACCCTAAGTAGCTGTGCAACATGCAGATCGACAGCCCAGACCTGCAAGAGCCTCTGTCAAGGACACCCTCCGGCCACACGAAATGCCATGTGCTGGGAAATCGAAGCCCAGCTCTTAGGAGCTTTAGGGTTTAGGGTTTAGGGTTTAGGGTTTAGGGTTTAGGGTTTAGGGTTTAGGGTTTAGGGTTTAGGGTTTAGGGTTTAGGGTGTAGGGTTTAGGGTTTAGGGTTTAGGGTTTAGGGTTTAGGGTTTAGGGTTTAGGGTTTAGGGTTTAGGGTTTAGGGTTAATCCCTTGTGCTACACATGAACTCGGGAAAGTCCTGCCGACCTTCGCAACACTAAACCCGCAAACCCCTGAACTCCCAACCCCACAGAACTCTACACCCTAAACCCTAAACCCTACAACCCTACAACCCTAAACCCTAAACCCTAAACCCTCCAAAGCCCCAAAGCCCTAATCCCTTCAGCCCCTACATCCCTAAACTAATATCCCTCAACCCCCAAAAGCCCCCTTAGGTTACCCTAAACCCTAAACCCTCAACCCCCCCAAAGCCCCCCTGAATCCAACGCAACCGACGGCCTCCAGCTCCTCCGGCCCGGATCTCTGGCTCAGGCTGGACCTTGTACCTTTGCAGGGTTTAGGGTTTAGGGTTTAGGGTTTAGGGTTTAGGGTTTAGGGTTTAGGGTTTAGGGTTTAGGGTTTAGGGTTTAGGGTTTAGTTGCCGGCAACGCAATCATGCAAAGGATGCCCTTTTTTTGGTTTAACAGGGTTGACAAGGGAACCGAAGTCCTAAACCCTAAGCCCTGAACCCTAAACCCTAAACCCTAAACCCTAAACCCTAAACCCTAAACCCTAACCCCCGAAGCATGAGAGAATGAGGGTGCCACTGGGTATCCTGGTTTGTGCGCAAGGAGCTTAGGGCCGGGTTTGGAAGGAATGTATTTAGGGGGGTGTATGAAGGCTAACAATTAAGGGTACAGAGGCATAAGGGCTTAGGACTTAGGATTTAAGGCAGGGGGGGGGAAGAGGCTTCAAGGGTTTGAAAGGGTGTACTCGGCTTGCTCAAAGTTAACAACACCTTATGCATTTGCATTACGATTGCATTTAGCATATTCAAAGAGTGATTGGGGTTTAAGGGGCTTAAGGGGTTTCAGGGGGTCTTAAGGGGTTTAAGGGGGTTTAAGGGGTTTGAGGGCTTTGGGGGCTTGTTGAAAGCTCCGAGGGGCTTGTTGCCCTAAACCCTAAACCCTAAACCCTAAACCCTAAACCCCTAAACCCTAAACCCTAGACCCTAAACCCTATTGAAAGCTCCGAGGGGCTTGTTGCAGATCTTCAGGTACATGACGTGCTCCTGGCCGACGTATTTTGCCATCAGCGAGTCGATCTCATTCCTAAGGGGCTCCGGGGCGTCGGTCAGAAAAAATCCCTGGGCTCATGCACCTTCCCTCACAGGGTTGAGGGTTTAGGGTTTAGGGTTTGGGGTTTGGGGTTCAGGGTTTAGGGTTTAGGGGTTTAGGGTTTAGGGTTTAGGGTTTAGGGGTCCATGGACCTATATAGGCCTATATAGCATATACTTGGGGCATAAAGCCCATTATGTAGGAACCCCTTGAAGGCCCCTTGGTATATACGATATAGGTACATGGAGCCTTGGGGCTTGTAGGTTGCCCAAGAAAGAGTGAGAAGGGTTTAGGGTTTAGGGTTTAGGGTTTAGGGTTTAGGGTTTAGGGTTTAGGGTTTAGGGTTTAGGGTTTAGGGTTTAGGGTTTAGGGTTTAGGGTTTAGGGTTTAGGGTTTAGGGGCTGTCAGCGAGTTTTGGCACAGGTGGCAGAAGCATCAACTTTACGGGGGGGGGTGTGGGGCTGGGTTGGTGTCGAGGGAACAGGCTTAAGCGGAGCTCCAGAACGTCTTCGGAATATGTCAAGAAGAACCCCTACTGCACAAGCCCATGTCTCCTTGGGATAGAAGTACCCCGACCTCCCAAGAAGAAATCGCCTTACACCATCCCTAGGGTTTCCTATGGGGTGGGGAGGGGGGGGGGGGGGTTCCTTCCTTTCCACCTTTAAAACGCGGCTTCACCTAAACATTCTAACTCAGGAAATGAAGGGTTATGGGTTACAAAGCCCTTCATACGTCCTATGAGCCCTTAACCCTGCAGGCCCAAAACCTCCATGAATCAACAACCCGAAACCCTAAACCCTAAACCCTAGTTGCTTGGGCTTGGGAGGTTGAGGAGGCTTGGGTTTGTTTGATGCGGCTAAGTGGAGCTGAAGAGTCAGCTTGCTGGGGTTGTGCCCCTAAACCCTGAACCCTGAACCCTGAACCCTAAACCCCAAAGAGCCGGAGCGTCAGCTTGCTGGGGTTGTGTTGCTGGTAGATCCGCATCATGCGCTCCCGGTAGGCCTCGCGCTCTTGTCGAGGGCTTGAGGGAGCTTAGGGGGCTCACAGGGCTTCAAGCATGAGGCGAACCCTAAGCCCTAAGCAGGGCTTCAAAAATGAGGCAAACCCTCTCCCCTAAAACTAAAACCCTAAAAAGCCAGAAAAAGCCCTAAACCCTGAACCCTCAAAACCCTAAGTACCTCTGCATCTTTGATACGTCTTGGAAGTCAACAGATAACCCTCTCCCCTAAAACTAAATCCTAAACTGCCAGAAATTCTCCTAAACCCTAAACACCCTAAGTACCTCTGCATCTTTGATACGTCTTGGAAGTCAAAAGATAGCGGCCGAAGTGGGAACTCGCTCTCCCTCTCTTGCATGACGGGCTTGGGATTGAGGGTTTAGGGTTTTGGGGTCTTGGGGTCTTAGGGTCTTAGGGTCTTAGGGTCTTAGGCTTAGGGTTTTAGGGTTCTAGGGTTCGAGGGTTTAGGGATTAGGGGTTTAGGTTTCGGGGTCTATTGCTTAACCCCTCGCACTAAGCTTAACCCCAAAACTTGCCCTAAACCTGAAACACCCGAAACTCTTTGGGGCAGCTGCCTGCTTGACGTCCATGGCCCCGCCAGCTGCAGCTTGTGAGAAGAGGCCACCTTTCAAGGAAGTCACAAGCCTTAAGCCCTAAACCCCAAACTCTGAAGCCTAAAGCGTAAATCCTAAAGCCTAAAGCCTAAAGCCTAAAGCCTCAAGCCTAAAGCCTAAAGCCTCAAGCCTAAAGCCTAAAGCCTGAAATCCTAAAACCCTAAACCCGAACACCCAAACTCTGGAAATATCTGGCTTCCATACACACTCTATCTATCTATAAGGTTTCAGGGATCGGTTGAGGCTTTCAGGGCTTAGGGTTCGTTAAAGCATTAGGGTCCGAAATCTTTTTGGTGCCAGCGAACCCCAGTTGAACCTCGCAGTCGTGAGTCCCCAGTAGGTCAGTAGGGTTACTCTGAGAAGCCAGTGTTAGGGGGTATAAGGAGGGACCACTAGAAGGGACCCTTGATCTGATTGCCCTATATGCACCCTTTCCTTGTTTTCTTGTTGCTTAAAGGGGTTTCCCTACACCCTACACCCTACACCCTACACCCTACACCCTACACCCTACACCCTACACCCTAAACCCTAAACCCTAAACCCTAAACCCTAAACCCTAAACCCTAAACCCTAAACCCTAAAAGGGAAGAAGGGTAGCACTGGGGGCATCCCAGGCTCTAGCGCCTCAAGTTGATGGCTTTCAATGGTCGAAGATGGCTGCAAGCCCTTCATTGCGGACAGGCCCGTGGGGGTTTAGGGTTTAGGGTTTAGGAGTTTGGAGTTTAGGGTTTAGGGTTTAGGGTTTAGGGTTTAGGGTTTAGGGTTTAGGGTTTAGGGTTTAGGGTTTAGGGTTTAGGGTTTAGGGTGTTTCGAGTTTAGGGTTTAAAATTTTGCAGGGCGGTTCAAGGGTTTTTTGGCCAGGGATTTCGAGGGTTTTCCTAAACCCTAAACCCTAAACCCTAAACCCTAAACCCTAAACCCTAAACCCTAAACCCTAAACCCTAAACCCTAATCTAGAAGGGTTTCTAGGCTTCAGGGCTCATCGGGTTCGGGTCTGCAGGGCTGTAGGGCAAAACGGCTGAAGACTGTGGGACTCGGGCTGCTTGAAAGGCTTAAGGTTGAGGGGGTTCTAACCCTAAAACCTAAACCCTAAACCCTAAACCCTAAACCCTAAACCCTAAACCCTAAACCCTAAACCTGCAAGCCCCAATCGGCTGGGAGCCTGCGGCAGCACCCCCGAAGGGCGAGGCGGCAGCACCGCCACCCCCGAAGAGCCCTCCTCCTGCCAGCCGCAAGCAGAGGGGCGCTTAGGGGGCTTAGGGTGTAGGCCCTAAACCCTAAACCCTGAACCCTAAACCCTACATAGCCCCTAGGTACCTTAATAAGAACCCCGAATATATGCCCCTATAAAACAGAAACCCTACTTAAAGAGACCACCAACTCATATAAGGTTTAAGGATCAGGGTTTAAGGACGCTCCGAGTTTATGGGAGCCACAGGGTCCAAACCTCTGCCCTTGGGACCACATGAACCCCAAAGTTATGAATCCTAAAGTTGGGTCATATACCCTGTACTACTATAACTGATTATACGGCTTACCCTAAACCCTAGACCTTTTAGGGCTGCCTGTGCTTGCCCCGGCGCCGAAGGGTGACGGCGACCCTCCACCACCGAAGACACCTGGTGTGTCGGAGAGTTGAGGGTTGTAGGGGTTTAGGGTTTAGGGGTTCAGGGTTGTAGGGGTTTAGGGTTCAGGGGTTTGGGTTTAGCCGTTTGGGGTTGTAGGGGTTTTGGAATTCACGGGTTTAGGGTTGTAGGGGTTTCGGATTTAGGGTTCTACGCCCCAAACCCCGAGACCCCTAAACCCCTGGTATTCTCAAAGTGAGGGGTTCATCCTCGCTACACAGGGGCGACCGGAGCCTACGGGGGGGTGGTACCTCATGATTCCTTGAAAACTCCATGCAATGCTAACCACACAGTCATGTGTCCCAAGAAAGGAGTTTAAGTAAAGCGATACTAACCACTTCGCTAGGTATTTAAAGAAATGAACGATACACCAGATTCTTACAAAGCTGGGAATTTGGTTTCAGGGTCTAGACTTTTTGTTTGAGGTCCAAGCCAAAATCCAAAACTCAAAGCCCCTAAACCCTACTTTTTGAGCCAATCATCCATAATCCTTCAAGCAGGGGAAGGGTTTAGGGTTTAGGGTTTAGGGTTTAGGGTTTAGGGTTTAGGGTTTAGGGTTTAGGGTTTAGGGTTTAGGGTTTAGGGTTTAGGGTTTAGGGTTTAGGGTTTAGGGTTTAGGTTTTAGGGTTTAGAAGGAGTCTTCCGATCCCACCCGCACTTCTTCAGCCTGAAACCCTTCACCCTCTTCCTAACCATAAAACCCTAATATGGGGGGGCCTTAATAATATGAATAGGGTTTTGGGGGTTATTATAGTATATGTACAACGGGACCAGAAGGGAACATTATTACTAAATTATTCCGACCCCGAAAGTAACCCTACACCCTAAACCCCTTGTAAACTCTAAACTACTGAACCCTAAACCCTAACCCCTGAACTCTAACCACCCCCCCCCCCCCTGCAACCTTAAGCCCCCAACCACCAGCCCCCAAATGATCTGCTTACCCCACCGGTTTCCCAGTTCAACCCAAGATTGCACAAGTGCCGCCTTTTGGCTAGGGCCAAACCCGAGACTTGGCTTGGGATGTTCCCCCTCAACACTAACAGTCCTTTAACAGGGATAGTACCCCCATCATCCCACCCTGAACCCTGAACCTGAAACCCTAACCCTGAACCCCTAAACCTAACCCTGACACCCTGAGACACACACAAACAAAATTAGGAGCTGCTTCACTCGAAACCTGAGAGGGTTCCCGTCCATCGCCTGCGCCACCCCGAAGGGTGATGCGGCGGCGCCGCCGCCACCGAACAGGCCTCAGGGGCTTCTGGCTTGCCGGTTTGGGTTTAGGGTTTAGGGTTTAGGGTTGAGTGCAGGTGTGCAGAAAACACAAAATCCCGAATCCCCTAAGCACGGCAAAACCTAAGCGGGGAAAAGGTAGGCCAAAAAAACACCACTGGAAGATTGGGCTTGAGGATGTGAGGGTTGAAGGGTTTAGGATTTGGGGTTTTCGGGTTTAAGGACTCAAGGCTTTTGAGGGTTTCAGGAATTGAGATCTTTAAGCCCTAAACCCTAAACCTGAACCCTAAACCAAACCCTAAACCCTACACCTAAAACCCTGGAATTAAGCCCGGAGCCTCCTCCAGAGCTCGCAGCGGCTCCGCCGAAGGGCGACGCTGCAGCGCCCCCGCCGAAGAGCCCTCCTCCTGCAAAGGTTTAGGGTTTAGGGTTTCGGGTTTGAGATTTAGGGTTTAGGGTTTAGGGTTTAGGTTTAGGGTTTAGGGTTTAGGGTTAGGGTTTAGCGTTTTTGGGTTTAGGCTTTAGGCTTTAGGGTTTGAGCTTTGAAGTTGAGGTTTTGAGGTTCGAGGTTTAGATTTCGGGTTGGAAAAGGGTAGAGGCTTTGGGGTTTACGTAGGCATGGGGTTGCAATTAGGGTATAGAGTTGAGGCTTTTGCGGATATCACTTGTTCGTTAAGAGATCTGTTTGGGTTCTTATGGTTGTTCAATTGCTTTAGGGTGTGGGGGGGGGGGGGGGGGAGGGGCTTTGCGCCTTGCTTTGGAAGCCCTGGGCTAAAACCCTATACAAGCCCCAAACCCTAAGCCTTCTGCGGTATCCAGGATTTTGCACTTGGGGTTTGCGGGTTTTGGGGTATAGGGGGTTTAGAATACCCTAAACCCTAAACCCTAAACCCTAGACCCTAAACCCTAAACCCTAAATTAACGGAGTTTGGGAGGTTTAGGAAACTTCAGTGCCGTCTAGGGATGCTCCATATCGCCTTGAGGCCCTTTAAGGTAGAGGCTTTCGGGCCACTCGGGCTTGCTCCGATTCAGAGACCATGGAAGACCCAACATAGGTGCCTTCATAAATCGACGAGGGTTTTGGGTATTATTTGTAGCATAACAATATAGGGAGCATCAATTCAGCCGACCCCTATATGAGAGGCCTGGCAGGCGCATTCGTGGGAACGGCGCAGCGCTTTCGGAGACATTGGGCGCCGCGCCAGGGCTTCAAGGAAGGTCTGTTCACTGTGGTCGGGCCCCATGCCAAGAATTCCAGAATCTCCTCGCCGAGCTCGACGCCGCTGGTGTCCACAGCAGAGAAACCTGGTCCTGCCGCCCGACGACACTTTGTCGCTGCCAGACCCGCCGACAAAACCGCGGCCGTGCGGCGGCTAGGTACCTCAGCCCTAAACCCTAAAACCTAAACCTTATAAACCCCAAACCCTAAACCTTGAACCTTAGAAAAGCCTAAACCTCATAAACCATAAACCCTATACCCTAAACCCAAAACCCAAAACCCTAAACCCTAAACCTTATAAAACCCTAAACCTTCTAATCCCTGAACCCTAAACCCTAGAAACCCTGAACCCCATCGAAGGCCGAGCACATGTATCGGGGGCAGCTGTGCTCTCGTCATGGTCCGCCCGCGGGGCTCGTAGTGGCATTGGCAAGATACAACAAACCCCTAGGGACACCAAAAATGCACCCTAAAAACTCGGGTCATGTACCCTATCCTACTACAACTCCCATTAAGGTATTTTGAACCAGAAACCCTTTCAGGGATCATTTGGTAGGAGCTCGGATGTACAGAACGAACCGGTGCAATACAGAGCCAGCCCCTCCCTGTCCTGACTTCAATGCTGCAGGCGGTGCCGGTGCCACCAGGCGACGGCAGACCAGGGCGTGAGGGAGGTTACAACCCCCGACCTCACCTAACCCTAAAAAGGGAGCATCGTTCATCCCTGAACCTAAACTCTGAACCCTAAGCCTAAACCCTAAACCCTAAACCCTAAAACCCACACAAAGAAAGTCCAAATCGCTGAACCCATCAGTCTCCTGAGCTCGCGCCGGACCCGAAGGCGGCAGCGCCACCGCCGAAGAGGCCCCCTCCTCCACAGGGACTTAGGGTTCTTTAGGGTTTAGGGTTTAGGGTTTAGAGTTTAGAGTTTAGAGTTTAGGGTTTAGGGTTTAGGGGTTTAGGGTTTAGGGTTAGGGTAGTTACATGGTCCCTTAGTATGGGCCCTTGAAGGGGACTCCATATATACCCCTTATATACCGTATTCAAACAGGGGCCCATACATCAGAACCCTTTAAGGGAGGTAAGGGACCATATTAATGGCCATGAAACTGCTCTCAGAAGGAGCCCACCAGGCTCGGAGGCTCAGAACTTGCAGCTACCTGGATCTCGCCATGCTTCGCACCAGAACAGTCTACATACCCTGAGCCCTCCAAAAGCCCCAAACCCTGACACCCTAAACCCTAAACCCTAAACCCGAAACCCCAAACCCTAAACCCTAAACCCCAAACCCTAAACCCTAAACCCCAAACCCTAAACCCCAAACCCTAAACCCCAAACCCCAAACCCTAAACCCTAAACCCCAAACCCTAAACCCCAAACCCTAAACCCAACCCTAAACCCCAAACCCTAAACCCTAAACCCTAAACTGGGGGGGGGGGGGGGGGGGGGGTTATTGGACAACTCGGGGGTCCAGGTAGGGTGAAAGGGCTGAGGGAGGCCCGGGACGGAGTTCTCTCGGGTTTTCCGGGCGCCTGCAGCCCAGAACCTTTAAGGGTTTAGGGTTTAGGGTTTAGGGTTTAGGGTTTAGGGTTTAGGGTTTAGGGTTTAGGGTTTAGGGTTTAGGGTTTAGGGTTTAGGGTTTAGGGTTTAGGGTTTAGGGTGGAACATATGTTTTGGGATTTTGCCCCCCTTATACCAACAGTCCTTGATAGGGACTATACTTGCGGGTACTATAATCCCCATCAGGGACTGTTGGCATAAGTGGGAACATGTTCAGAGTCTAGGATGGCCCATAACAAGCCTTCTGAAGGATATTCTTGAAGAGAATCTCTTAAACCCAATAAGGGCACAAAACACAACACATCCCAGGTGCCTGCCTACCTAGGGGTTGAGGCTCTTCTTCGCGAGGCCAGCTTGACTATCAGATCACGAAGACTTTGCCCTAGTCTGCAACCCAGGCCAAACTCCAAACCCCAAACCCTGCTTTCTTCGTCCCCCCCAAACCCTGCAGCCCAAACCCACGAAACCTATATCCCCCCACATCATCCTAAGCACTTCAAGCCCTGCACGCCCTTCTCGAGGCCCTTAGCTCGCCTTCCACCCTTTCACGAAACAAACCCTGTCACCTCTACAAGCCCTATACTTTGAGCCCAACAACCCCTAAACCCTAAACCCTAAACCCTAAACCCGAAACCCTAAACCCTAAACCCTAAACCCTAAACCCCAACCCCTCCGTCCCAATACGGCCTGAGCTTGCGCCCCCTCCGAAGGGCGAGCCCGCAGCGGCACCGCCGAAGAGGCCGCCTGCCACGGCTTTTTAGGGTTTAGGGTTTAGGGTTTAGGGTTTAGGGTTTAGGGTTTAGGGTTTAGGGTTTAGGGTTTAGGGTCTGGCCCTTCAAGCCCCTGAATAAACATGTACCTCACATTCCAATTCAGGAGGGACTACCTGGTAAGGAGCCCTAAGGCCAAAGCCCAAAACCTTCTGGCGCTTGATGCCAAGAGAAGGCTGCACACTTTCAGCGTTGCTCTTTTGAACTTTCAAAGAGCACAGCTCTTGGGGGATAGGACCCGACAACATGTTCTTCAGTCGCACTGGGGTATGCGCTTCATATGTTTCCACTGCAAAACAAGGCATAAATTACACCAACGATCCACGTAATCTGTACTTCAATTGCCCTCTGGCAACTGATCTGCCACATGTCACCATTCAGGAGTGACTTCATCAGTATGATAACATGAACAGTCAGGTCCAAAGCGTCCTGGACAAACTTTAGTGCTTCAAGATTGATGCAACAGCCATGAATCGGTTTCACTAATTGAACGAATCAACCGGCTTCATTAGCCCACGCGGCCCAAAACCCTCAACCCTGATTCAACCCCAAGCCCTAAACCCCAAACTCTAAGCCCCAAACCTTGAACCCCAATATATTTCAGCCCAAACCCTAAACCCTAAACCCCTAAACCCTAAACCCTAAACCCTAAACCCGAAACCCTAAACCCCAAACCCTAAACCCTAAACCCTAAACCCTACCAAACCCTGAGTTTCTGAGCCCTATAAGCCCTGAGTCCTAAACCGCAAACCCCAAACCAGGACTAGCCTGGGAAGAGAGGGTGCCCTTTTTGCTTTAAAGGGGGGCTTCTAAGGGCACCTGAACCCTAAAAACGGAATAAGGGCCTACTCCGGGTCCTAGCCCTAAACCCTAAACCCTAAACCCTAAACCCTAAAAAAGGGGCCTACTCTGGGTCCGAGTTCTTCGGTTCCCGCAGCCTCCGGTGTTTCCCAGGCCAGGGGAGGCCGCCCCTCGAATCTCGGGCTCAGGCTGCCTAGGCTCAGGTGTAGGGTTTGGGGTTTGGGGTTTAGGGTTTAGGGTTTAGGTTTTGGGGTTTAGGGTTTAGGGTTTGAGGTTTGGGGTTTAGGTTCTAGGCTGGTTGGATTTAGGGTTTAGGAGGTTCAGGGATTAGGGGTTGGGGTGTAAGGCTACAAGGCCAATGATTTTGCAGGGGTTTGGGCTTTGGGGTCAGGTTTTATAGGGTTTGGGGTTTCGAAGTTTGTTGGTTGCCGCTAGAGATTTTTCGGGAGATACTCGTGGTAATCATCTCGACTAGGGCGACATTGGGGGGGAACCCCCCAAAAAACACTAAAAGATAATGATCCCGAAATTGCCCTGCCCTGAAAAGAATCGTTGTGTTTTTGGAAGTTCTTAAGCAAGTAGTAGTACCTCATTTTTGGAGGTTCTTCAGGAAGTAGTAGTACCTCATTTTTGGAGGAAGGAAGCAGCAGTACCTCATTTTTGGAGGTTCTTCAGCAAATAGTAGTGCCTTAACCCACACAAGGCAACTTCGCTCAGGCCAGGATGCACGTTGTACTTCTTGCCTCGGCTTCGTCAGGGGCACAGCGACTCTGTGGGCTCCCGAGGCCTAAACATCCCCCTTTTTGGGGGTGCCTCGGATATCAAAGGGGCACCATGAACCCTAAACCCTCCATGCCTGAACCCCTAAACCCGAAACCCCAAACCTCTAGTTCCAGGGGCTCAGAAACCTCAAAGGGTGGGCCCCTGGTATAGACATCCAGCTTTGGGTTTAGGGTTTAGGGCTTAGGGTTGAGGGTTTCACCATCAACCCTTAACCCTCAACCCTACAAAAGGCAAGAAGGCCCCTGTGTTCGTCTGTGTCGCGGCTTGGGGGGGGAAGGAGGGGAGGGGGGGGGGGCAGGGGGGAGGGGGAGTGGGGAGGGGGTGGAGGGGGGGGGGGGGGGGGAGGGGCGGAGACTTCGCCGACGGAGCCGGGGTGGTGCGGGTGTAGGATTCTAGGGTGAAGCGTTTAGGGTTCCGTGCGAATACGGGTGAGTTGCGTGAATTGGGCGTCCATTTTGGGATACCAAGAGTAAAGTAAACATCCAAAAAAAGGAACGCCCCGCACCCAGAACCTAAACTTAAACTGCACTTGGAAGCCCGGGAAACATGTATTTGTGCAGCTTCTCTCGGATAAGTAAACCAGCTTTGGGTCTTCGGGTGTTCTGTCCGGTGCGGGCGCAGGGCAGATTTTGACCCCTACGCCCTAAACCCTAAACCCTAAACCCTAAAGTGCCGGCGTGTGGCAGATCTTGAGGTACATCGTGTGCTCCTGGCCGACATACTTGCCCATGAGGGCGTCGATCTCATTCCTCAGAGGCTTAGGGTTTAGGGTTTAGGGTTTAGGGTTTAGGGATTAGGGTTTAGGGTTTAGGGAATAGGGTTTAGGGTTTAGGTTTTAGGGTGTAGGGTTCCTATAACCCGTTTGGTTCTTAATAGGGAATGAGGGAATGAGGGCCCTACATATACCCTTTAAGGTACTCTATAAGGTACCTCATTCCCGCAGTCTTTACTAAGAACCAGCCAGTCTAAGGGCACAGGGGCCTTTAAACTAGCTTTCAGCAAACCTGTGCAAAAGGAGTAAGTGCATTCGGAGTGATCTGCGCTCCTCTTGGTACATGCTCAGCCGAAAGGAAAAACTGCTATGGGGTCTAAATCGACCTCCAAAACCTTTAAACCTACTTTTCTTAAGTTGTGATTCCTAAACCCTAAACCCTAAACCGGGTTCTTGGGAAACTTTCCGAGACAAGTGGTTGGGTTGTGAGTAAGACCCCGCCCCCCATACTATGGGAGCGAGTTCCGAAGAACGATTCACTGTTGTTGTGGGCTTTCCATGAAGTAGGGTTTCCGGGTTTAGGGTTTAGGTTTTTACAAAAGGACGCTCCATACATGCTCATGTATATATATATATATACAGAGATATTGAACATATACTGACATATACATATACTCTTGTATTTAAATTCACATGTCATTTGCGAACCAAGAGCCCTGATCAGGGCGCATGATTCCCTAAACCCTAATCCCGAAAACCTAACCCCTAAACCCTAAACCCTAAACCCTAAACCCTAAGCCCTAAGCCCTAAGCCCTAAGCCCTAAGCCCTACTCAGCAACACCATCGTAGACATCTACTGCCTATGGCTTCGGGGTAGAAGGGGCTAGGGATGAGTGAGCCCTGAACCCTAAACCCTAAACCCCAAACCCCAAACCCTAAACCCTAAACCCTAAACTCCAAACTCCAAACTCCCAACCCAACCCTCCACCCTCAACACTCTTCTAGACCGACCTGAGAATGGGGACGGTTCCTCTCTTAGAGCTCGTAGGGGTCAGGGTTTAAGGGCTTTTGGGGCTTTATGGCTTTAAGGTTTAGGCGAGGGCCAAGTCCGGAATATCTCAACTACCAAACCCTGAGCCTTGATGATAAGCGTGGGCTGCCTACAACTCCTCAGCATTTGGTCAGTCCTCTAAGATGTGGTCCCTTTTCTTAGCTTTGGAGTAGACCCTGGAAAAGAAGTATATACTTTTCGGTATAAGTAGCTATAATAGGAACCCAGAACCAAAAAAAGTATTAAAGTATAGTACTCCAAGACCCAGTTTTTGGGTACCCTAAGCAAGAGGGGCCGCCTTGTAGTCAGGACCCCCCCCCCCCCCCCCCTTCAAGGGGACAATTTTTTTTGGAGAAGTAACGAACCATTTGTCGTTTTAATTTGTAAGTTCTGCTTGGAAGACTGCTCTACACCTCGGACAATCCAGAAACCTGCCTTCAGGCTCAGTACTAGTTTCCCCTTGTGTTCTGCTACGGTTTTTGGTTTTCTTGAGCCTAAGGGTTACAGTTTAGGGAGATTTTGCGCTTCCCGAAACATGGAATTACAATTGTACACTGTGCACCTAAACCCTCAAATTCTAAAGCCCCAGACTCTAAACCTTATTTGCTTCTGCCTCCTCCAGGAAAACGAAGCTCTAAACCCATGTGGATCTTGAACGTACTGCTCCCCCTCCCCTCCTATGACATTGCAAAGCATTTAAAGCCCGGGGCCCAAAACCCTACGCCCCAAACCCTACACCCTAAACCCGAATTCCCGGGTCCTTAAGGGAAGGCCTGCGCCCGAGTGTCACTTTGCTGGGGTTGTGCTGCTGGTAGATCTTGATCATCCGCTCTCGGTACGCCTCCAGAGGCTGGGGACATGGATCCGCAACAATGTTAATTAACCCTAAACCCTAAAACCTAAACCCTTTTAGACGCACAAAGGGGAGAGGCCCGGAGGACTCTCTCCCAATTTTTGCTGAGGTGGGTCCCCCACCGATCGTTCTGGGGGCGCGAGAGACTCCGCGTGTCTTCCTAGACGATGTCATGTGACTTCTTAATTAATTTCATTCAGGACCGGCAGCGCCTTGGACGCTTCTAGTTCGGCGAGAGAGAGAAAACCTAAACCCTAAACCCTACACCATACACCCTGCACCCTAAACCCTCAACCCGAGACCATACACCCCCACACCCGACACCTTAACACCTACAAGAAGACCATTTTTAATGGTCGGGATTTTACGGCTTAAGGGCCTGGGCCTTCCATGCTTGAGGGCTTTAGAGTTCTTATTTCTTAATAGGGTTTAGGGCTGGAGGGCCCCAGGATTTGGGGTTTAGGGTTTAGGTTAGGGGATACCAGGGCCCGAGAGTTTGTGGCGTTTTCAGCTTGTCAGGGTTTCTGGCTTTAGGGCTTAGGGTTCCTTGCAAGCCCGGCACCCCCACCAAACTTAGCCCACCGCGTGACTAAACCCTAAACCCTAAACCCTACTCCCTAAACCCCAAACCCTAAACCCTAAACCCTAAAACCCCAAACCCTAAACCCTAAACCCCAAACCCTAAACCCTAAACCCTAAACCCCAAACCCTAAACCCTAAACCCCCCAAAAAAACGAATCTTCGACTCGGGCCTGCTTCACATCTACTCCACCGGCCCCCAGCGCGGACGGCGAGGCTCCAAAGGCCCCCGAGAGGCCTGGGCTCTGGGGGGGCTTCTATTGGGGGGGTGATACAGGGGTTTAGGGTTTAGGGTTCGGGGTTTGGGGTTTGGGTTTTGGGGTTTCGGGTTTGATTTCCGGAGTTTGGGGTTTGGGGTTTGGGGTTTGGGGATTAGGGCTTAGGGGTTAGGGACTGGGGTCAACGTCTAGGGGCGAGATGCCGAAGGCTTGCACAGGGCTCAGGAGCTCGCAAGAGACTCTAACCCTCCAAGCCCTACCCCCTAAATCCTATAAGCCCTAAACTTTAGCCCTAAGCCCTAAACCCTACACCCTATAACCCCTAAACCCTTTCAGCCCTGAAACCCCTTTGAGAAATAACACACCTCTGCTGTGGCAAGAACACCCCATGGCCTCCAGGAGAAGCCTGGCCAAACATGCCGCCGCCGCTACTGGCACCACCTCTCTTCAACGACGACCCTAAGATTGACATGGTTTATGGTTTAGGGTTTAGGGTTTAGGGTTTAGGGTTTAGGGTTTAGGGTTTAGGGTTTAGGGTTTAGGGGCTTCTTCAACCGTCTTGCATAGGTGTATGACTCTATTCTGAGGATGCTCCACATTCAGGACTTTAGAGCTCTGGTTTTCGCATTCAGGGCACCACTTGGGACAGTCGGAAAACTTCGCGGCCTTCGCCAAATGCATCTCGTACCATCTCACCTTTAAGACCCCGAGTTGAACCTACGTCGGCATTTCCAAAGTAAGGGGCCAGCCCTAAACCCTAAACCCTAAACCCTAAACCCTAAACCCTAAACCCTAAACCCTAAGAAAAAAAACGGCCTGTTGAAAAAAAAAAGGTTGGAACGAACCAGCCTCGGGGTCTCGAGGTGTAGGAGGAAGTGCTTCGCTCTTTACGGCCATGCGCATGAAGGTTTGCGCTGAGCGTTTAGGGTTTTTGGCGCTTAGCGTTTAAGGTTTAGGGTTTAGGGTCTAGGGCCTAGGGTCTAGGGTCTAGGGTCTAGGGTTTAGGGTTTAAGGTTTAGGGCTTCGGAGTTACCCTGACATGACACTGATATTACACTGCATCGACCCGTGGTGGAAGATATGATGCATTGCGACATCTTGGTTTTGCATATTCTCTTGTCGGACTTTGAAATTCAGACAACACTACGAAAGCCCCTACACTCTTGAAGCCCGTGCGTGGCGGGAGGGTTTCCCCAAGGCCTCCAGGAGAAGCTTGGCCAAACAGGCCGCCGCCACTGGGAGAAGCTTGGCCGAAGAGGCCGCCGCCGCTGCTGGCCCCACCTCTCTTCGACATCGCTCATCAATACAGTTTTTTCTATATTATCCTTATAAGGATCTACACATGACATAGTCTTTATTTATTTGTATTTTAATCAGGGTAGTGAAAATGATGTGTGTGTGTGTGTGTGTGTGACGCTATTTTCGGGTGTAGTTGGGTCCAGGGCATAAGGTTTAGAGTACGGGCCTTGGGCTCAAGATTTAGGGTGCGCTTGTTGCTTTCTTTAGGGTAGGGCATAGGCATGAAAGGCCCGCTTGTGTACCACTCAACCGAACACGCGATGTGCTGTGACATCTTGGATTCGGACCTTTGAATTCCAGGAAGACCAGCCACCCTACTACACTCTTCAAGCCTCTGTGTGGCTGGAGGGTTTCCCATGGCCTCCTGGAGAAGCTTGGCCAAACAGGCCGCCGCCACTGGGAGAAGCTTGGCCGAAGAGGCCGCCACCGCTGCTGGCCGCACCTCTCTTCAAGACTGGCAGAAGGCCGGTATGGCAAGAAAATGATCAAAGCAATACGGCGATAATAATTGCCATAAGCATGGTAACCCCAACAAGTGCACTACTCGTAACCATACTCAGAATAGTCATAAGACATGGATCTTTATAATTATCACAACTGTGGGTTGAGTGCAGCCTCGGCGTCGACAGTAGGAATCAAAGGGGTTCCCATGTTGGTTTCGAGGGGGTCGTAAGACCTTAGAAATAAAGGAGATGAGGGCCTACTCTCCGCTCACCTTCCATCCTACGTTCTGGGCTTAGAGCTTAGGGCCAACCGGCGGCAACCCTCGACTGCTGTCCGTGTTGGACCAATGGGTTTCGTCATCAGGGTATCGGGTGGGATTGATGGGCTTGACGCTGGCAATGCTGTGTTTTACATGATTCTGAACTTGGACTCCTGTACCGCAAGCAGGCAAGACAAGCCTAAACCCTGAACACCAGAATACCCTAAACCCTCACTCAACCCTCAAGCCTACACCCTCAACCTCAAACCCTCAGCCCTGAATCCTCCTAAGCCTTCATGCCGTGGCCAGGAAGCTTCCCATGGCCTCCCGGGGCAGCTTGACCGAACAGGCCGCCGCCACTGCTGGCCCCACCTCTCTTCACAAAATGACCAAAGGGAAGGTCCAAAGGTGTCACAACAACAATGACAGCTGGGTTTAGGGTTTAGGGTTAGTAGCAATCGTACTACTAGTCTAGTATAAAGGGTAATAGGAATAAAGCAGAAAAGATCCGTTAATCTTGTCTGAATCATCGGAATATAGTCAACAAAATGCTCGTGATCTGCATGCTGCCCCTCCTCACTTCTAGGGTCTGGGGTTTAGGGTTTAGGGTTTAGGGTTTAGGGTTTAGGGTTTAGGGTTTAG
Organism: Symbiodinium natans; assembly: GCA_905221605.1. Classification (NCBI taxonomy): domain Eukaryota; class Dinophyceae; order Suessiales; family Symbiodiniaceae; genus Symbiodinium; species Symbiodinium natans. The sequence continues at coordinate 686,513 of CAJNDS010002568.1, forward strand.
GGTTTAGGGTTTAGGGCTTGCGGAGCTAGGGCACCGGTTGGTCGGCGTGGCGCTAAGTTCCTGAAGGCCATCTGGAGGCCCTCATTGAAGACTTCTCTGTGCGAAACTGCCCCCGCAAAAAGCCAGAAACCCTAAACCTGCAAAACAACACTATAAACCCTATAAACCCTATAAACCCTATAAACCCTATAAACCCTATAAAGCCTATAAACCCTATAAACCCTATAAACCCTATAAACCCTATAAACCCTATAAACCCTATAAACCCTATAAACCCAATACCCTATAAACCCCATACCCTATTATTTTGGGCATTTTGGAGGTGCAGGTGCATTGGTGGACCCTCTGGGACTTCATCTCCCCAGCAAGCCGCCCAAAGCCCTGCCTCCCCAAAGAAACGGTTCAGGGTTTAGGGTTTAGGGTTTAGGGTTTAGGGTTTAGGGTTTAGGGTTTAGGGTATAGTGTTTAGGGTATAGTGTTGGATGCAGGGGACCTTTCCTCAACCAGAGTAGCAGCCCGACAGAACACAGTTTAGGGAATATTCCTCTGGAAAGTATGGGCAGAATGTAAGAAGAGTTCCTCAAGAGAGGCCTGTTCCAACGCTTCGTTAGGTTTATAAAGGGAGCCTGACAGAAAAATGGAAGAATTAGGGCCCACTCTGGGTCTCAGAGTTCTCCTATCCCTTCCTTGTAACCATCACAACAAAATCATGTGTAGTGGGGTTTGGGGTTTAGGGTTTAGGGCATTATTTTGGGGTTGCGGAAAAATTTACACGCCAAAAGCTTGCAGCCATTTAGCAAAAAGAAAAGGCCCCCACCATAGCCCCTAAACCCTAAACCCTAAACCCCAAACCCTAACCCTAAACCCTAAACCCTAAAAACCCCAAACCCCTAAACCCTAAACCCTTAACCCTAAACGCAAGCTTTCTGCTTCTCAGAACGGGACCCCCGAAGAGCCCGCCGCCCGTGGCGCCGGGCGCGCCAAAGGAGGAGCTTGGGCCTGCGCGATTGGGGAAGTTTAGGGTTCAGGGTTTAGGGTTTGGGGTTTAGGGTTTAGGGTATAGGGTTTAGGGAGTTTAGGGTTTAGGGTTTTAGGGTTTAGGGTTTAGGGTTTGGGGTTTAGGGTTTAGGGTTTGGGGTTTAGGGTTTAGGGTTTAGGCTTTAGGCTTTAGTGTTTAGGGTTTAGGGTTTTAGGGTTTAGGGTTTAGGGTTTAGGGTTTAGGGTTTAGGGTTTAGGGTTTTAGGGTTTAGGGTTTAGGGTTTGGGGTTTAGGGTTTAGGGTTTTAGGGTTTAGGGTTTAGGGTTTGGGGTTTAGGGTTTCGGTGGTTTGGGAGGTTGAGGGTTCGGGAATGGAGGGTTTTTGGAGTGAGGGTTTGAAGGATTTAGGCTTGGCGGACCTTTGGTCGTTTTTGATGTTTCTTTTTGGCGGGAAACCCTCCGCACCCTGAACCCTCAACACTCCAAAGCCCCAAACTCTAAACCCCAAACGCTGGGACTTGGGTTTTAGGTTTTAGGCTTCGGAATTGAGAGGCTTGGGTTTTCGGGTGTGGGGGGGGGGGGGAGAGGTTAGTGGGTTTATGGGATTTAGGTTTAGGGATTGGGGTTTAGGGTTTGGGTTATCCTAAACCCTAAACCCTAAACCCCAAACCCCAAACCCTAAACCCTAAACCCTTTGTGGGTTTAGTAAGGGTCGAGACTGGTATGTGAGGCGTTCATCAAGTTTGGAACCCTCTGCAGCCCAAAGCCCTGAGCCTGAAACCCTAAAAGCCTGGAGCCCTTGCTCCAAAACCCGAAACCCGAAACCCGAAACCCTAAACCCTAAACCCTAAACCCTAAACCCTAAACCCTAGGCAAGAACCCTAGAGTCTGGAGCCTCAATAGCCCTAAATCCGGGGTAGAGGGAACCTGGCGCCAAACCCAAGACCCCTCACCACCCTAAACCCTATCGCCCCTAGACCTATACACCCTAAACCCAAACCCCTAAATCCTAACGCTGTGGCTTTGCAAGCATGTCTCAGGCCTGGGGGAGCAATGAAACTTCGGTCTGATCCCAGAGAAGCTTAGAACAAGCTAGAAACCAGCAAGGCAATTTGTTTCCGCACGGGGAGACCCACAGCAGACGCCAGAAACCTATGAGGCGGCAATAAAAGGGTACCACCCGCGGGGTCCTAGGTTTGAGGCGGGCTGCGAGGGCCGAGGGCCCAGGGTGGTTTAGGAAATAAGGTTTAAGTTTTTAGGGTGTCGGCTTTGAGGGTGAAGAATCACACCCTTGCTCGAAAGGGGTCTATCACACGGCACTGTCGACGTCACCCGTCGCCCACATGTCCCACAACAGTTTTTAGGGTTTAGGGTTTAGGGTTTAGGGTGTAGGGTTTAGGGTTTAGGGTTTAGGGTTCAGGGTTTAAGGTTTAGGGTTCAGGGTTTAGGGTTCAGGGTTCGGGTTTAGGGTTCAACCTTCAACCGACTTCTTGCCCAATTCTTGTCGGCTCAGGGAAAAGCGAGCAGAGCGTGCTCCGATCGGCTCCCGCAAGATCGATCTGCACCTTTTCTCCCCGTAAGAAAAATAAAAGGTCAAATATCCTCTTGGGTTTCATATAAACAAGTACAAAAAAGTGATTCCGAAGGGGGATATAGGTGCCATGCCCCGGTTGCGAGGGTGGATCCTGTTCGGTATCCCGTGCTGGTCGAGCAAGTTGAGCACGGAAGCCCGCACGTCTGACGTGCCCCACGCCGGCCGGGACTTCCCCCAGCCAGTTATGATCCCGAAGGACGCTGCATCCTGGCCTCCGCCCAGCTTTTCTGGGACGATTTCGGCCAGCCACCAAAGCACGGCCAGCATCGCTGAACCGCAGGAGTGGTGATGAAGATCAATCTGGGTTCCACTTGCAAGCAGCATGTCTGGCCAGGCTTGGTTCGCCAACGCTTGGCGGAATATGTCGAAGCCGGTGACCTCGGTGTACACTGTACAGTCCAGAATTTGGGCGTAAGAGTCCGGGCCAGGATGTAGCATCTGCGAAAACAAATGCAGGGCCATCTGCCACTCGCCACCCTTCTCACAGGCGCTGATGCCGGCACTGAAGCTGATTTCATTTGGCACCAGTCTGGCCACGGGCATCTGCGAAAACAAATGCAGGGCCATCTGCCACTCACCACCTTTCTCACAGGCGCTGATGCCGGCATTTAAGCTGATGTCGTCTGGCACCAGTCTGGCCACGGGCATCTGTGAAAGCAAATGCAAGGCCATCTGCCACTCACCACCCTTCTCACAAGCGCTGATGCCAGCATTGACGTTGATTTCGTCTGGCACCAGTCTGGCCACGGGCATCTGCGAAAGCAAATGCAGAGCCATCTGCCACTCGCCACCCTTCTCACAGGCGCTGATGCCCGCACTGAAGCTGATTTTGTCTGGCACCAGTCTGGCCACGGGCATCTGCGAAAACAAATGCAGGGCCATCTGCCACTCACCACCTTTCTCACAGGCGCTGATGCCGGCATTTAAGCTGATGTCGTCTGGCACCAGTCTGGCCACGGGCATCTGTGAAAGCAAATGCAAGGCCATCTGCCACTCACCACCCTTCTCACAAGCGCTGATGCCAGCATTGACGTTGATTTCGTCTGGCACCAGTCTGGCCACGGGCATCTGCGAAAGCAAATGCAGAGCCATCTGCCACTCGCCACCCTTCTCACAGGCGCTGATGCCCGCACTGAAGCTGATTTTGTCTGGCACCAGTCTGGCCACGGGCATCTGCGAAAACAAATGCAGGGCCATCTGCCACTCACCACCTTTCTCACAGGCGCTGATGCCGGCATTTAAGCTGATGTCGTCTGGCACCAGTCTGGCCACGGGCATCTGTGAAAGCAAACGCAAGGCCATCTGCCACTCAGCACCCTTCCCGCAGGCGCTGATACCAGCATTGAAGCTGATTTCGTTGGGCTCAACGTGCACTGAAATCATTTGCGTGATGAGCTGAAGGGCAAGCTGCCACTGAGAGCCCTTTTCGCACGCCGTGATCGCAGCACTGTTGCTGAAAATATCAGGCAGCACCTCACATACCATGATATCTGCAAGAACTTGGATGGCAACCTGCCAGCGCCTGGCTCTTCCGCAACCCACGATGGCCACGCAGAACGCCCTCTGATCCCTTTCTGTTGGCAATAAGTCCTTCAGCAGATGGACCGCAAGCTGCCAGTCTTGCTTCCGGCAAGCTGCTCGAATCAATGCTGCGGGTTCCGGGCGACTCGCTACAGCGACGTGGCTTTGTGCTGCAGCCTGTGGCCACATCGCTTTTTGAAGAAGTCGCAGTAGAAGCGCTTATGCAGTGCCCGTCGCAGAGCCCAAAATGGTCCAGCCTAACCATCCGAATCTCATCAGCAGGAACACTGACTAGCACTTCGGGCTAGGCGCCAAAGTGGCCCTGTTAGAATCCTTATAAAGGACTGCTCGTACAAGCGGAGCATCCCAAGGTGTAGGGTTTTCAGATGGATTTGAGCTCTGGGTGTCCAGTGCTTCTAGCTATAGCATTCGGGCCGATGGTCTCGGACCGAAGGGGAGGATCTTGAGATTAAAAGGGGCTTTCAGTCTCTGAGGTAGGGCGGCCTCTTTCGTACAAACCCAGTTCGAGGCCAAACGCCCTTCCGAATTTTGAAGAACTCAAAAGGCCTGCCAAGCAAAAAAAGACCAGCCCCAAAAACGAGAAACCCTGGTTTGAGTCGAACTAAACCACAAACCCAAAACCCTAAACCTTGCACACCCAAACCCCCACACCCCCCCCCCCCCGCCCCCAAACCCCCCTAAACCAGAAAACTAAACCACAAAACCCTAGACCCTAAACCTTGAACTCCCCAACCCCCCAGCCACAAACCCTAGACCCTAAACCCTAAACCCTAAACCCAACCCTGTACTCCCAAACCCCCAAACCCCCCCAACAACCCCACCCAGCTGGTCCTGCCTGCTGGCGCCTTAATCTCCGGCTCAGGCTGCACTTGGTACCTGATTTGGATAAGCCCTAAGTACCCTCAACCGTAAATACCCTAAATACCCTAAATACCCTAAATGCCCTCAATACCCTTAATATCCAAAAAAACCCTTAATGCCCTTAATTTCCTGAATACCCGAAACCCGACAAGGCTTAGGGGTGGTTGGTGGTTTGGGCTTCGGGGTGTACGCGCTTCGGGGATGCCGGGTTCCCTGCTTTTTGTTGGCCGGGGAGGGGGATTAGGGTTTCTTGGTCTAGGGGCGTGTATACGGGCCCCTCAACCCGAAACTTGAAACCCTACAGCCCTAAACCCTAGACCCCTAATAGGCCCTAAATCCATAAAAAAATCCACAAGCCCTAAACCCCAAACCCTAAACCCTATGAACATGAACCCTGCCAGAAGCCACACACTCCAAAAAACCTCGCCGGAATCTACAGGAGCTGATAAGCTAACCCTAAGGGTCCATGTGCCCAAATAGGTTCTACTCGGGCCGACATGTACTCAAGAAAAAGGGTACTTTGGGGCAGAAGAAAATGGGGTTTACGAAAAGTGGGGACCTCTAAAATAGACCCAAATAGTAGGATTCCCTTAGAAAAAGGTAAACTCCCCCCCCCCCCCCCCAATTTCGGAAACCCCCATCTAGGTACATGGACCCTTAGGCTACGCGTTCCTTGGCAGTTTAGAGCGTGTTCATGGCTTAGGGGTTGAAATGTTAGGGTTTAGGGTTAGGGTTTAGGGTTTTGGGGTTTAGGGGTTTTTAGGGTTTAGGGTTTAGGGTTTAGGGTTTAGGGTTTAGGGTTTTAGGGTTTAGGGTTTAGGGTTTAGGGTTTAGGGTTTAGGGTTTAGGGTTTAGGGTTTAGGGTTTAGGGTTTAGGGTTTAGGGTTTAGGGTTTAGGGTTTAGGGTTTAGGGTTTAGGTTTTGGGGTTTAGGGTTTAGGGTTGAGGGCTTAGGGTTTAGGGTTTAGGGGTTAGGGTTTAGAGGGGGGGCACTTGTTACAGATCTTCAAGTACATCACGTGCTCGTTGCCCGCATACTTGGCCATGAGGGTGTCGATCTCATTCCTCAGCGTGAGCTTCAGGACGTGTGAGACCCTCAAATGCACTTTGTTTCCGTAAGCCCCTAAGCCCCTAAGCCCCTAAGCCCCGAAGCCCCCAAGAGCCCCTAAGCCCCGAAGCCCCGAAGCCCCGAAGCCCCTAAGCCCCTGAGCCCCTAAGCCCCTGAGCCCCTGAGCCCCTGAGCCCCTGAGCCCCTGAGCCCCTGAGCGCCTACCCTAAGCACCCAAGCCCTAAACCCTAAGCTTTCTCACCCACCTTGAACTCTGAACCCAAAGCGATCCCCGTGACACCCCGACCCTATACCTTAAACAGCCAGACACCCTCAGCCCTGAGTTCTAAACTCAAAACCCTGAACCCTGAACCCGAAGCCCTAAACCCTAAATCGCAATCTTCCCATCAACCAGAGGGTGACAGTCTTGAGGCCGGGGGTCCTCGAGTTTTAGCTTTACTCTCCTCTCCTTTCTTCTTGTCGGCTTGGTTCTCTCTACGCCAAAAAAATGCGGAGCGTGATTCCCAAGAAGCTAAACCCTAAACCCTGAACCAAAACCCTAAACCCTAAACCCTAAACCCTAAACCCTAAACCCTAAACCCTAAACCTTAGGGCATTCAGGACTGGTGGCTTGGCTTGAGAGGTCAGGGCGTTCGGGCTTTAGGGCTTTCAACTTTAGGGTCCAAGCTTTGGTCTTGAGGGTCTAGGGAATTAGGGCTTAGGGCTTTGGGGGCATGTAGGTCTTGAGGGTATAGGGGTTTTAGGTGTCAGTCGGGTGTGAGGGCAGCCGCTTTAAGGCTTGCTGGCGAGGGACAGCTTGCTCGGGTTGTGCTGCTGATAGATCTTGACCATCCGCTCCTTGTATGCCTCTTCTTTGGGTAGCAAGGCTCACTAGCAACTGGCGATAAAAGGGACCCTGTTTTTGTTCTATGAATACAAGAAAGAACCCTAAACCCTAAACCCCAAACCCAAAACCCTAAACCCCAAACCCCAAACCTTGATCCTTAAACCCGAAAGGGTTCATGGGAAGCCCCACAGCGCGGGGGGGTGGGGGGGGGGAGGGTCTTGGGTGGAAGTCTCTTTGATGTCCGGTTTGAGGGTTGAGGGGTTTAGGGATTTAGGGTTTGAGGTTTAGGGGTTTAGGGTTTGAGGTTTAGGGGTTTAGGGTTTAAGGTTTAGGGGTTGAGGGTTGCTTGGTGGCCCAGCAACCACATTACCAAAAGGGTAATTACCTTTTGTGGGGTTGGTTACTTGTGAGGGAACCTTGAACCACAAAATAAGGACAAGGGTACCACTGGGCTACCAATCCAGTACAAGCCATGCGGTCCCAAACTCCCAATCTGAACCTAGACAATGAGATCGCCCAACTTAAGGTTTAGGAACCCTAAACGCCGTCAACCCATGCCCCCAACTGAGCCTTGCAAGCCCTAGACCCTATACCCTGAACACCCCTAAACACTGAACCCTAAAACTTGGGATGCTCCTCCTCATACTAACTGTCCTTAGTAGGGATAGAGAACCCCCGGAGATTATAATCCATATTGAGGATTGTTAGTATAAGGGGGAACATCCCAACCTAAAGCACTAAACCCTTAACCCTAAACCCCAAACCCTAAACCCTAAACCCTAAACCCCAACTGAGCCTTGAAAGCCCCCCCCCCTAAAGCGCTCAAACTGCCTGCTTCACATCTGTCGGCGCGGTGGACGGCTGCGGAGCTCCGACTCCTGCTTGCGACCCTTCAGTGCTGATGCCCAAAGGGTTTAGGGTTTAGGGTTTAGGCTTTAGGGTTTAGGGTTTAGGGTTTAGGGTTTAGGGGTTAGGGGTTAGGGGCTAGGCGTCAGGGGTTTACGGTTCAGGGCTTGGGGGATTTGAAGCGTTGAAGGGCTGTAAGGGTTACCCACTGCCTACGGTAAGGGTCTGATGCTTGTCATGCTCACTTTGCTGGCGGCTTGTGGCAAGGGCCAGTCCGGCTGATGCTCGTCATGCTCGCTTTTCTGTTGGCCTATGGTAAGGGCCAGTCCGGCTGATGCTCGTGATGCACGATTTGCTGGCGGCCTATGGTAAGGGCCACGCCAACTGATGCTAGTGATGCTTGGCGGCTTAGGGCGCTTTGCTGGCGGGCTATGGTAAGGGCCAGTCCGGCTGATGCACGTGATGCGCGCTTTGCTGGCGGGCTATGGTAAGGGCCAGTCCGGCTGATGCTCGTGATGCTCGTTTTTCTGGCGGGCTATGGCAAGGGCCAGTCCGGCTGATGCTCGTGATGCGCGCTTTGCTGGCGGGCTATGGGAAGGGCCACGCCGGCTGATGCTCGTGATGCTCGCTTTGCTGGCGGGCTATGGTAAGGGCCCGTCCGGCTGATGCTCGTGATGCGCGCTTTGCTGGCGGGTTATGGTAAGGGCCAGTCCGGCTGATGCTCGTGATGCTCGCTTTGTTGGCGGCCTATGGTAAGGGCCACGCCGTGGACTTTCCCTGTCTCGAGGCCTTCATGAAACCGAAGGCGAGTCGGGTGTAGAGTTTGGGGTGTTTTGGGTTTGGGCAGCACCATCACCTCAGCTTCAGCTCAAAACCCTACAAGCTCTATAACCCATACATCTCTAAAGCCTAACTCCAAAATTTCTAGACCCTCTACACTGGCCTTTAAACCGCACTATCATGAGAGTATTTCGGGGGTAAAGGAAGGGTTACACAGCATAAACACCCTAAAGCCCCGAATCCAACACAAAAACCTTGAAGCCGTAAAAGCTCCGAAACGAAACCCCGGTCCACCAAAACCCTGCACCTTCAAACCTCCAATACACCAAGAGCTGAAAACAAAGCTCGAATCCAAAAAACCCTAATCCCCCCTAATTAAACTCTAGAAACCCCCCACCCTAAAACCCCCAAAGCCCCAAATCCCCTTCAAACCACAAAAAACAATGATTCCTGAAATCCGCAAACCTTTCCGACTTTGCGTGCCTTAAGGGCCAAAAGCCTGTAAAGCTCCACACCCCTTTAACCCCCAAAACCCTAAAACCCCTAACCCTAAACCCTAAACCCTGAACCCTAAACCCTAAACCCTGAACCCTAATTCCTAAACCCTATCCCTAAACCCTAAACCCCTAAAACTCCAGAAGCCCAGAATTCCTCCTGCTGTGGCGCCGAAAAGGCCACCAGAGGAAGGCGAGCTGCTACTACTCGCCCCGAAGCTGCCAAAGAGGCCTTTCAAAGGGCCAAAGTGAGGGTTTAGGGTTTAGGGTTTAGGGTTTAGGGTTTAGGGTTTAGGGTTTAGGGTTTAGGGTTTAGGGTTTAGGGTTTAGGGTTTAGGGTTTAGGGTTTAGGGTTTAGGGTTTAGGGTTTAGGGTTTGGGGTTCCTTTGCTGGTTATCGGCCTGCACCGCTGGAGGCACCAAAGAGCGACGAGGAGGACGCAGGTGTCGTTGACCCAAAGAGCCCTGCGGGAAGGGCGCTTAGGGTTTAGGGTTTAGGGTTTAGGGTTTAGGGTTTAGGGTTTAGGGTTTAGGGCTTAGGGTTTACGGTTTACGGTTTGGTTCTAGGGCGGGTTTCGTGCTTAGGGCTCTTTGGGTCAGTGATTGTAGAGCTTAGGGCTTAGGGCTTAGAGAGTTTAGTCGAGGGTTTTGGGGTTCAGGGCTATTTGGGGTTTAGGGTTTCTGGAGTTTAGGGTTTAGGGGAAAGAGGGTTTATGGGATATGGCTTCTGGGGTTTGTTTAGGGTCTTAGGAGTCTTAGGGTGCGAAGCCATAACACCTACCCAATCTGCCCTAAACCCTCAAGCCTCAACCCTCAACCCGCAACCCTAAACCCTCAACCCTAAACCCTGAACCCTAAACCCTAAACCCTAAACCCTAAACCCTTCAAGGGGTGCTAGAGGGTACATGATCCCCTCCTTCCCTACCATTTACTAGACCCGGGAGTAACCAGGGAATAAATAAAAGGGTAGCCTTCTTGGTTTTAAGGGGATTATGAGGGAACCCCAACCCAAAAGAAATGAAAAAAGGGCCTACTCCCGGTCCTATAATTAGGGTTTAGGGTTTAGGGTTCAGGGTTTAGGGTTTTGGACTGTTGCTGTAAGGGGGAACATCCCAAGTTGGGGATACAAGAAATAGAAACCCTACTTCGACATGATCCCCTCATTTCCCTACCATTTACCACACAAAACTAAAAAGAAAAAAGAAAAAATGGCCTACTCCCGGTCCTAGCCCTAAACCCTAAACCCTAAACCCTAAACCCTAAACCCTAAACCCTAAACCCTAAACCCTAAACCCTAAACCCTAAACCCTAAACCCCGACAAAGGGGGAATAACTGTATGTAACGAAGTTTACGTACGGCGAAGCCAAACTGCAGACAGTCGATGCCAAGATGCGAGCCACACTTCACTTCGGGGTTTAGGGTTTAGGGTTTAGGGTTTAGGGTTTAGGGTTAAGGGTTTAGGGTTTAGGGTTTAGGGTTTAGGGTTTAGGGTTTAGGGTTTAGGGTTCAGGGTTCAGGGTTCAGGGTTTAGGGTTTAGGGTTTAGGGTTTAGGGTTTAGGGTTTAGGGTTTAGGGTTTAGGGTTTAGGGTTTAGGGTTTAGGGTTTAGGGTTTAGGGTTTAGGGTTTAGGGTTTAGGGTTTAGGGTTTAGGGTTTTTAGGGTTTAGGGTTTAGGGTTTAGGGTTTAGGGTTTAGGGTTTAGGGTTTAGGGTTTATTTAGGGTTTAGGGTTTAGGCTTCAGGGCTTATAGGGCTCATAGGGCTTTTCGGGCTTATAGGGCTCTTAGGGCTTATAGGGCTTAGGGTTAGCAGCTCTGCCATCTACACCTGTAGTCGCCTAAACCCGTAACATCCTCAAACTCTGAACCAGACTAATGTAGGGGCCTGTTTCCCTACAAAGGGCGGCAGTTTTATACTACTAAACCGATACCCTGTACCCTAAACCCTACCACAATGGCCTCAACGGGATGATCTTGGGAATGGTGCAGCCTCCTCTACCATCGCAATACCGAATTCGGCACCCTGAAAAACCCTGCATATGTACAAAAACACTCCCTATCAAGTCCCTGAAAGGGGAAACTCGGGGGGATACAAGGTCCCCAACTCCCTCATGTACTACTAAGAGCCAAAGTAGGCAAATCGCACAAAGATGCCCATGTGGGGGTTTCCAAAAAAAGGGGGTACCCTCTTACGGGGGGGGGGGTTCCCATAATAAGGATTATACTATCTTGGGGTAGATTAAGGGTTTCCGATATCCCAAATCAGCAACCCCCAAAACCCAAAACCCTAAACCCCAAACCCCAAACCCTAAACCCACCTCAGCCTCCTGCGGACATACCCATGTCGCCTCCAGTTGACAGCGCGGCAGAAGGTGCAGCCGCTCCCGCGTCCGCTGGCTTGATCTCTGGCTCCGGCTGGACGTTGTACTTCTTGCCTTGAACATTTGATGCGGTTTAGGGTTTGGGGGTTTAGGGTGTAGGGTGTAGGGTTTGAGGTTTAGGGTTTAGGGTTTGGGGTTTAGGGTTTAAGGGTTTAAGGGTTTAGGGGTTTAGGGTTTAGGGTTTAGGGCTTAAGGTTTAGGGTTTAGGGTGTAGAGGGATCGATCCCTCATCCAGCCTGATGAAGGACATAAGGCATTATCCGCCGACAGTGACAGACTACGTACTTCGGACCCCTGACGAACAACGTTGTTTTTGTATCGCAAGGCTTGGGAGTTCAACAAAAGCTCTACGAGCCTAGAAAGTCATGTGCTTTGATCAGTTTGCACATAAACCGCGTTAAGGGTTTAGGGTTTAGGGTTTAGGGTTTAGAGTTTAGGGTTTAGGGTTTAGGGTTTAGGGTGTAGGGTTTAGGGATTTAGCAAGCCATCTTCAGATCCGAACATAAGTTTGTTTACGGCTAAGCTTACTGGCACTTCGTAGGGAATGAGGGAACTAGGTCCCCTATATAGACATCCCTAAGGGGTAGTATAGGGGAATATGACGGACCCAAGTCCCCCATTCCCTTCTAAGAACCAGTAGGGCACGGTTTCGGGTTTGAGGGAAGTAGGGCATAGGGCTGCAGTAGAAATGGATTTACATCTTATTCTTGTATTTCGGTCTGGCTACGCACACGGTCTCTCTAAGTCCGGAGGGTATAGCCACAGCCTAAAACCCCAAAAACCTCAGACCAACACCCCAAATCTCTACATAAACCCTGAAAAGCCTAGACCCCTAAACCCTAAACCCGAAACCCTAAACCCTAAACCCTAAACCCTAGACCCCTAAAGTGCCGGCACGTGGCAGATCTTGAGGTACATTGTATGCTCCTGGCCCAAGTACTTGGCCATCAGCCCGTCGATCTCGCTCCTTAGGGTTTAGGGTTTAGGGTTTAGGGTTTAGGGTTTAGGGTTTAGGGTTTAGGGTTTAGGGTTTAGGGTTTAGGGTTTGGGGTTTGGGGTTTAGGGCTTAGGGTTTAAAGTTTAAGGTTTAGGGTCTAGGGTGTCAGGGTTTGGGATTTAGGGTAGGGTTCAAGGTTCAGGGTTGGGTTTAGCGCTCACGTTTTAGGTTGCCCTTGAGCCCCCAAACATTTGGGTCTAGGGTTTTCGAGCAATCCACTGAAGGATGAAAGGGGTTCAGCGTTTAGCGTTTTGGGGTTTAGGCTGAAGGGCTTATGAGGCGACACGGCTAATGGGGCTGTCAAGGTTGTGTTTGCGATTGGTAAGTCCGACATGTTTTCTGTCTGCGCACCCGAGCCCCTAAACCCGAAATCCACCCTCAACCCTAAACCCTAAACCCTCAACCCTAAACCCTAAACCCTAACCCCCAAGAATCCTCTCCTAGAAGTGCCATCTCGGGTCGTGCTTTGTTCCTTTCGGGAGTTCATGAAAGAAGCTACCGATGCCACCTGCCCACCCCTCGCCCACCCAAGGTGCACCTGTTCCCTAAATGCTAATCGCCAACTAATTGCCTCACCCTTCACCCAACGCAACCCTAAACCCGAAGCACTCAGCATGACGCACTGGCAATGCCAGGTGGCACTTTGCTCGGATTGTGCTTCTCGTAGATCTTGACCATCCTTTCCCGATAAGCCTCGAGTTCTCCACTAAACCATACTCCTTTGGCTTATGGATTGGTAAGCCCTGAAGACCGTTGCTCGGAAGGGTGGCGGAGAATCCGAAAACCATGGGAGGGGGAGGGTGGAGGTTGGGGTGGGGGGGTGTTCGGAAGAAACACTTGCCTTGTCAAGCACCCTCCCACAGCCCAAACCCTGTCTTAGAAGATAGGCGTGTCCCCTCGAGAGACCCTATGGGCCCAGGCCCTAAACACCCCCTAACCCTGAACCGCCATCAGGCCACAGGCCCGAAACCCCGTAAGTCCTAAGCCTCATAGGGTCCTAGCCCTAGACTCTTAGGGGTAGTTACATTGTCCTTTGTATGGGCGCTGAAAAGGGGACCCCTTACATACCCCTTTCAGAACCCCTTTAAAGAAGGTAAGGGACCCCCATTGGGCTATTTGGGCCCGAAACTTGGGCCGGCATGATAAACCCTAAGCCCTAGAAACCCAAAACCCTAAACCCTAGATCTGCAACCCTAAACCTGCATAAGATCCAGGTTACCTACTGGGTCCCTCAGGAGCTGCCTGAACCCAGCACTTCCGGCAAGATTCCCGCAATCCGAATGACATCCAAGTACGATTCCTGAAGGAATTAGGGTTTAGGGTTCAGGGTTCAGGGTTTAGGATTTAGGGTTAGGATCAGGGGCCTCTTGGGAGTCTCACCTAAACCTGGAACCCTAAGCCCTACACACAGCTCCCCAGCCTCTTTGACGGAGCCAGCTGCCCCTGCGCCCGGGGTGCCGCCTGCGGTTGGTTAGTATCAAGGGACTAAAGGAGGGACCCTTATAAGGGACCCTCATAAGGGACCTGAGGGGTTGTTTAAGGGATATTTAGGGCCTACTTAAATAGAGGGGACTATGTAAGGTATAGGGTTCAGCCCAAAACCCTCTGTCATTCAAGGTTTAGGGTTTAGGGTTCACAAGGTTTGGGGGGGGAACCATGAAAGTAGCGGGGCGGGCGAAAGCCTACAAACTTGTATGGTTGCAGCTTCTCAAACTTAATTCTACCATAAATCCTACTACCCCACACGCCTGAGAAGCCGATAGCTATACCCCTCAACCCTATAAGCTGCAGCCTAAACCCTGCAGCCTAGGGGCGGGGCGGGGCGGGGGGGGCCATTGTGAGGCCTTTCAATACTTTGCGCCCGAATCTGAAACTGCACACCCTAAACCCTAAACCCTAAACCCTAAACCCTAAACCCTAAACCCTAAACCCTAAACCCTAAACCCTAACCCTAAACCCTAAACCCTAAACCCTAAACCCTAAACCCTAAACCCACCGAAAGCTGCCTGCAGGTTGACCCTCTGGCGCCGTCGGTGCGGCTGTGGCACTGGACCTCGGCAGAAGGCAACCCAAGATGTCCCCCAAGCCCGAGCCTGGGGTTTAGGGTTTAGGGTTTAGGGTTTAGGGTTTAGGGTTTAGGGTTTTGGGTTTTGGGTTTAGGGTTTAGGGTTTAGGGTTTAGGCCATACACAAAAGTCAAAACCCCAGGCCTAAAGTTTAGGCTTGGGGTTTTGTGTATGCTTGGAGTGACATAACGCGATCTCGTGCGAAAATCAGGGCCAAGAGGGCACCTTCAGGAGGGTGGTCTGGGCCTCTTCCAGTTCACTCATGCGGAGGGTGGTTTAGGATTTAGGCATCGGGGTTAGGGTTTAGGGTTCAGGGTTTAGCATCTAATACTGTATACTTGGAAGGGCCTAGCTACACCACCGCCACTAGCCTTAACCCCCGCATCCCTCTACTCTACAAACACCGAAAAGCCTTCTGTTCAACATTGGAAAGAGGGTTTCGGGTTTAGGGTTGAGTACCTAACTAGACCAAGGTTGCCTAGCACCTGAGTATGCCAGCAAAAAAACTGAATCCGCTCTTACTTGCCGTAGTGCTTCGATGAACAACCCCGAACCCTAGTACCTTCCAAGCCGCACAAAGTAGGGTTGAAGATTTGGGGTTTCGGAAAGCCCTAAGCCATCAGCTGTAGACAAGAGTCCTAACAGATTCCCACTCCATACTTGCTCCTGATGACGCCTTCCGTGGAACCCTAAACCCTAACCCAGAACCCAAAGCCCTAAACTCTAAACCCTAAAACCTAAACCCTAAACCCTAAACCCTAAACCCTAAACCCTAAACCCTAAACCCTAAACCCTAAACCCTAAACCCTAAACCCTAAACCCTAACCCTTAACCCTAAACTGGTATCTCCCTCTCAGTCTGAGTCTTCAAGCACCCTAAGCACGAGACTCCTCAAACTCCCCCCTTATCCCCGCAAGCATACACAAGGGCACGGCGCGAAGCTTCCCACAGGGTTTTGGGGTTGAGGATTTAGGGTTTAGGGTTTAGGGTTTAGGGTTTAGGGTTTAGGGTTTAGGGTTTAGGGTTTAGGGTTTAGGGTTTAGGGTTTAGGGTTTAGGGTTTAGGCTTGCTCCGGCAGTGGCAACTTCTCGTTCGGCAGGTCCGGTTGCTCGGTACTCCGCTCCTCCGAGACTGATCCACTAGCGCGGACGACGCCCCCGCGATGATGTTGGACTTCTCTTGGGATGTTCCCCCTTAGACTATCAGTCCTTAACAGGGATTATAGTACCCCCCTCTTAGAAGAACCCCCCATTAAGGACTGTTCGTTTTAGGGGGAGCATCCCAAGACTTCGCCTACTTGGAGACTTGCCACAGGCACATCATAGG
Source organism: Symbiodinium natans (assembly GCA_905221605.1). Classification (NCBI taxonomy): domain Eukaryota; class Dinophyceae; order Suessiales; family Symbiodiniaceae; genus Symbiodinium; species Symbiodinium natans. Next base: position 702,267 of record CAJNDS010002568.1, read on the forward strand.
CGCGGCGATGCCCTGGATCACATTCGTCGCAGGGGTCGTGCTTGTGAAATGCATCTGTTCCCCGGCCCGCCTTTAGGGTTTAGGGTTTAGGGTTTAGGGTTTAGGGTTTAGGGTTTAGGGTTTAGGGTTTAGGGTTTAGGGTTTAGGGGACAGGGATGCTAATAGCGGGGGAGCATCCCAAGGAATGTCTGGAAACCTGAATCCTAAACCCTAAATGCTAAACCCGAAACCCTAAATCCTAAACCCTAAACCCTAAGCCCTAAACCCTAAACCCTAAACCCTACTTTGCGGCCAGCCGGCAGCGAGGACGAAGACCCGCCGAAGAGGCCGCTGGAATCCAGCTTCAAGCCCGGTGCCTTTTGCTTACAGGGTTCTCAAGGGATGGGGGTGTCAAGGGCCAAGGATGAGCCCCTCAGAAAAGAACTTCCTCTTAAGGTAGTTACATGGTCCCTGAGTATGGGCCCTTAGAAGAGGACCCCCTTATATTGGGACCATTATGGACTGTTGGGGCTGTTCAGACCTGCATTCACCCCTGACCTCTCCCCACCCAAAAAGCAAAAACTGTTCTGGAATGTCAGGGCCTTTTTTTGGCACGTGTGGAGGCTCAATCAATCTTAATATGAGAATTCTGAGATTTGGGGCTTTCTATCAGGCGCTTGGGGCAGGACTCTATGCTCTAGGGCATTTTCAGTGTTCAGATGGCTTCGGGTTTAAGCTGGAAGGTTTAGGGTTTCCTGCCGCCCCGGAAGCCCCCCCCCCCCCCCCAAAAGCTCGAAAAGCCCGCAAAGGGGCCTCTTGTCCGCCGAAGAGGCCACTCATGTTGAAGAGGCCGCTGCCTCAGGCGACTTCAGGGGGCTTCGAGGGCGAAGGGCAGTGGTCTCTGGGTTGGTGGGTGGCAGGGCTTTGGGACTGGGGGATGAAGTTGGGTTTTTGGATGTTGGGCTAGGTTTCTTGCCCCTAAACCCTAAACCCTCAACCCTCAACCCTCAACCCTCAACCCTCAACCCTCAACCCTAAACCCTAAACCCTAAACCCTAAATCTGTAAGCCCTTCGGCTTGCAGCCCTCGAAACCGGGTTTCGGGTCTATATAGTGTTTACAAAAAGTTTCAAGAAAAGTCGGAGATGAGCCTCAAAGGACGCGAACCCAAAGCCCCAAAAACCTTGGCTGGGTTGCCCATTAAAAGGGTGCCCTTTTTTGCTTAAAGGGATTTATAAGGGAACCTAAGCCCCCTCAAAAAGGGAATAAGGGTACTACTGGGCATCCTAGTTGGGCGTTGCAGCGGTCTCCTTTCGCCTTGGCGAACCCCCCGGGTTCCCCCCAACCCACGAAGTCCTGCTGAACCCTATGAGACCTAAAGTCTCCCCCAAACCCTAAACCCTAAACCCTAAACCCTAAACCCCAAACCCCAAACCCCAAACCCGAAACCCCAAACCCTAAACCCGAACCCCCCCCCCCCCCCCCTGAAACCCCCCTCCCTTAAGGACCCTATAGAATCAAGTGAACCCTTCCGGCTTCTTTTCTACCAATGCTTAGGAACCCCCCCCCCCAAAAAAACACGTACATACCTATATATATATATATGTATGCATATGTATAATAATAATGGTAAATAATAATAACAACAACAACAATAACAATAACAATAACAATAACAATAACAATAACAATAACAATAACAATAACAATAACAATAACAATAACAATAACAATACGAATAACAATAATAACAATAATTATAATTATATTTATAAGTATAATTATAATAATCATAATCATAATCCTCCTTATAAGGGTAATATAGGGATGATATATATATATATATGTATAGATAGATATATATATATATATATATATACGTATATTATGTCTTCATGTTTTTCTTTTCTTTTGGTTTTGGGGTGGTCTTAAGCAAATAGTAGTCTTGGGGTGGGCATTGGCACCTGCGCTCTCTGGGGCCAGGCCGCCGCCCGAGGACGGCGCTGCGGTGCCTCGAGTGGTTTGGCTTAGGGTTTAGGGTTAAGGGCTTAGGGCTTACGGCTTAGGGTTTAGGGTTTAGGGTTTAGGGTTCAGGGTTAAGGTTTATTGTTAGGGTTTAGGGCTTAGGGTGTTCGGGCTTAGGGTTTTAGACCTTGATTCTCCACATAAGGACCCCAGGCCTAGCTGAGACCTTGTGTTCTTAGTGAGGGCCATACACCCCGTGCATACGGGTTAAGGTATCTTCCCCAGCAATGAAGCCCTCAGAACCATCATTAAAACATAAACACAATACTCTTAAGCATTTCCTTGGCTTATACAACACATGAGCCGACACCCAAAACCTCAACCCCCAACATCCAACCCCTGAAACACTTATCCCGGGACTCGAAACCCTAAGCCTCGAAACCTCAGACGCCTGAACCCAAAACCCCCAGAAAACTTCCCTAAACCCAAAACCATTGACGAGGCCTTAATAAACCCCAAAACCCTAAACGGCTTAGGATTGATACGCCCCTAAGCCCTAAACCCTAAAACCCTAAACCGGTTCCTCAAAAAAACCCAAAACCCTAAACCCTGCAACCCTGCAACCCTAAAACCCCCAAAACCCCAAAACCCTAGAGCCTACGACCACACTCCGAACCCCTCCCTCACGGAAGCACGGCGGTCTCAGAGACTCCAAAACCCCTTAATTTAAGGAATAGACCTTAAATCATATTGGGGTTCCTATTCTTATTTAGGGTATATTCCTTAAATCACATTAGGGTTCCTATTCTAATTTAGGGTATATTCCTTAATTAAGGAATATACCTTGAATCATATTAGGGTTCCTATTCTAATTTAGGGTATATTCCTTAATTAAGGGGTTTTGGAGTCTCTGGGGTCTTCCCAGGAAGGCCTCTCTTCTTGTCTGGCACCATGGACCTTGGCTTTTCAAGCCTCTTCTGTGGCAACTTATAGCCTGAAGCCATGACTCTTGAGGATTTTAATTTGGGGTATAGGGTTTAGGGTTTAGGGTTTAGGGTTCAGGGTTTAGGGTTCAGGGTTTAGGGTTCAGGGTTTAGGGTTCAGGGTTTAGGGTTCAGGGAGGAGCCTCAATCTGGGAGCCCTGGTATGCCCCCTACATACCCTATACAACCCAAGGGACCATGCAATTGCCCTTTGTCTGGCCTTATCCAGCTGTTGGCTAGGTTCTGGGGGGGAATGTTAAACGGGCTTGGGAAGCACCGGCTTGGGGTCTTTAAGTTTCTTAGTGGCACAGACTGGCAACAGCTTGAACATATGCTATGCGAAATCAACCAAGACACGAAAACCGGGAGCCTGAACTCGAACCCCTAAACCCGAAACCCTAAACCCTAAACCCTAAACCCTAAACCCTAAACCCTAAACCCTAAACCCTCCACCCTGAACCCTCCCCCCTCAACCCACGGCCACGCCACGGCGGAGGCATCAGCAGCCGCTCGTCTTCTCCGCTGGCGGCGGCACCATCGACGCTGTCAACTGTGGCGAGGCGTGGGACGTTTGCAAGGATGCCCACTTCGTCTATAGTGCCTAGGGTTTAGGGTTTAGGGTTTAGAGTTTAGGGTTTAGGGTTTAGGGTTTAGGGTTTAGGGATTAGGGTTTAGGGTTTAGGGTTTAGGGTTTAGGGTTTAGGGTTTACCCTTTGTAACTAGGGGATAGGATTCGGGGGACCCTTGGGGATATAGACCCTCTGAATAAGGTCCCTGTTTAAGAGAGCCAGAAGAGGGTTAAGAAGGGTTTTTAAGGGTCCCCCTTATCCTACCTGGTCCTACCTAGGAGTCTAGGGCTTAGGGTTTAGGGTTTGGGGTTTGAAGGGTTTGGTGGTGCCGGAAGCCAAAGCCCTAGAATCCCAAAAGTCATGGTGAAACTTTGCAGTCCCAAATGCCCCAACACCTGCATAAAACCGAGAGACCCCGAAAACCCTGAAGCCCTGAGCTCCCTGAATCCAAAACCTAAGCCTTCCCAAGCCCTAAACACCCTAAACTCCCCTTACTCCCTCAAGCCCTCTAACCTAAACCCTAAACCCTAAACCCTAAAACCTAAACCCTAAACCCTAAACCCTAAACCCTAAACCTCAAAAGCCCTAAACCCTAAACCCTAAACCCTAAACTCCGTTAAAGCCTCGCTCCCTGAAGCCTTAAATGCCCTAAACGCTCTGACACCAAACTGTGCCTCAACTCGCTGAACCCTAGGCCCTCAACTCCCTAAGCACCCTAAAACGGTTTAGGGTTTAGGGTTTAGGGTTTAGGGTTTAGGGTTTAGGGTTTATAGCGTTTAGGAGAGTGGCCTGAGCCGCTGGTAGAGGCCACAGCCGCGCCGAAGGAGCTGCGATTGCCGAAGGTTGGCGTGTCGATCTCCTGGGGGCTTTTAGGGTTTAGGGTTCTAGGGTTTAGGGTTTAGGGTTTTAGGGGTTTTAGGGGTTTTAGGGGTTTTAGGGGTTTTAGGGGTTTTAGGGGGTTTAGGGGGTTTAGGGGGTTTAGGGGGTTTAGGGGTTTTAGGAAGTTAGGGTCTCGGGTTTTGGGGGCCTTAGGGGTTTTAGGAAGTTAGGGTCTTGGGTTTTTGGGGCTTTAGGGGTGTTAAGAAGTTAGGGTCTTTGGGTTTTAAGGGTTAGGGACTTCAGAGGGTTTGGGTTCTGGGTTTTTGGGGTTTTGGGGCTTTAGTGTTGGGGTTTTGGGCTGTGACTGTTCTGTTCACATTGAGCCATTGGATTGGACACCGGTTTCCCTGCCAGCAGATGGCTGGGGGACCGATGTTGCCATGCCTGGAGAGAAAGTGCAGAAAGCCAGGGGCGAGGCCAATTGCGCAGAGCGCATCTCCAAGATCCTCAAGGATCTCATCATAGAAAGACTGGGACCGGCGTTGTTCAGCACGCCTACGCTCTTTGGCATGTTCATGGCACAAGGCGATACTGCTGTCACATTGAATGGCAACAACAGCTTCTCTCGCCTCAAGGCGAAAATTTCCCAAGCTGGCACGGGGGTTTTGGGGTTGTGGGGCTTCGGGGTTTTGACGTTTTGGGGTTTCGGGTTTTGGAGCTTGGGCCATTTATGCAGGGCTATTCGAAACTCATTCTCTCTATCCTTGTCCCGTCTGGACTTCGCGGTTCCCGTTACAACATGGAGCCTTACCTGCGGGGCCCCCGGAGGTAGCACCATGCTTTCCACTACTTAGGGTTTAGGGTTTAGGGTTTAGGGTTTAGGGGGTTTAGGGTTTGGGGGGTTTAGGGTTTAGGGGGTTTAGGTCTTGATTCAAGGGATCAGAATTCGGAACATGGCTTTGGGGAGGCTTCGTAAACATCTTGGGGTTGGGAATCTTGTAGAGCTTGGCAACGTAACCCACAACCTAAACCCTAAACCCTGAATCCTACCCTAAACCCTATCCTGAACCCTAAACCCTAAACCCTAAACCCTAGACCTAAACCCTGCATCATAAGCCCTGAATCCTGAACCCAACCCATTCCTCGACCTCGCACCCTGGAGCCCCAATTCAAAAGAAACGATGAGGGTCTAGGGTGTAAGGGTTCGGGTTTAGGGTTTAGGGTTTAGGGTTTAGGGTTTCGGGTTTCGGGTTTCGGGTTTCGGGTTTCGGGTTTAGGGTTTAGGGTTTAGGGTTTAGGGTTTCGGGTTTCGGGTTTAGGGTTTAGGGTTTAGGGTTTAGGGTTTAGGGTTTAGGGTTTAGGGTTAGGGTTTATAGGGTTTAGGGTATCATGGGGGGGCCCGGTTGGGGCTCCCGTGATAATATGGAGCCATCCATTTACTCAGAAAGGGCTCTCAGTCTAGAGCACTGCCCATCTACCTCGCTCAGGGTTTAGCGTTTAGGGTTTAGGGTTTAGGGTTTAGGGTTTAGGGTTTAGGGTTTCGGGTTTCGGGTTTCGGGTTTCGGGTTTAGGGTTTAGGGTTTAGGGTTTAGGGTTTAGGAAGGAAAGGCCCTGGAGCCGAAATAGCCCTCAACACCTTTAAACCCCAAACAACTTCAGGGTTTCTGAGGGACATATATGGAGTCTTACGAAAGAGGGACCCTGATACAAACCCCACATAGTACGTAGGATCCCCTTTTTTTCAGGGCCACAAATAAGGCACCCTAACATCGTAAACCCCGTAAGCTTAAGGGTTTAGGGTTAGGGCCTTAGGGTTTAGGGCTTAAGGTTTAAGGTTTAAGGGGCCCAGGGTGCTGTCCTCCAACAAACCCTGAAACCTCGAAACCCACCATCCATTTAACCCAAGTCCCAAGCCCTGCCGCCTAGAACACCAACCCCCCTAAACCCTAAACCCTAAACCCTAAACCCTAAACCCTAAACCCTAAACCCTAAACCCTAAACCCTAAACCCTACGGCTTGAACCTCAACAAAACCCAACGTCCCCACGGCAGCGCTCCGAATGGGGCCGCACTTCCCCGTTCAGGTCCAAGGCGCCCCTGGGATCACATTTTTTTTTTTTTGGGGGGGGGGGATTTAGGGTTTAGGGTTTAGGGTTTCGGGTTTCGGGTGTAGGGTGTTTAGGGTTTAGGGTTTAGGGTTTAGGGTTTAGGGTTTAGGGTTTAGGGTTGTTTTGTTCTTTTCATTCTGTCTTTTTTTTTTTGGGGGGGGGGGGGGGGAGGGGGGGATGTTAGGGTTTAGGGTTTAGGGGTTCACGGTTTAAGGGTGGGGGGCATTCTTCCGCTACACACGGGCTTAGGCTCTCAGAGGCTGTAAAAACGGCCGTGGAAGGCTGCTGAAGGCGCAGTGGATGGGTTCACAGTGCCAGGAGCTTTTGCGACCGAGGGGGAGTAGTATAGAGAGGGGTAGCAGGGGAACCCATGATGCATGAACCAAAGGTTTAGGTATTTCGGGCTTTCAGGATTTAGGGTTTTTTCGGCTTGGGGATCCCACTCCAACCCCATGTGCCCTATCAAAGACATATATATATATATATATACATAGATATATATATATAGATATAAGAGGGTTTAGGGTTTAGGGTTTAAGGGCAATATATATATATATGTATTTATCTGTATACTATGTCACTATGTATACTTCACCATGCTTGGACCTTGACGGTAGAAGCTTTAGAGGCCGAGTAAGTGCGATGTAGGTGCATGGACCCCTCATTCTAGCCCTAAACCCCAAACCCCAAACCCCAAACCCCAAACCCAAAACCCCAAACCCTAAGCCCCAAGCCCTAAGCCCTAAGCCCTAAGCCCTAAGCCCTTAGCCCTAAGCCCTAAGCCCAAAGCCCTAAGCCCTAAGCCCAAGCCCTAAGCCCTAAGCCCTAAGCCCTAACCCCTAAGCCCTAACCCCGCCTAAGCCCGAAGCCCTAAGCCCTAAGCCCTAAGCCCTAAGCCCTAAGCCCTAAGCCCCAAGCCCTAAGCCCTAAGCCCTAAGCCCTAAGCCCTCAGCCCCAAGCCCCAAGCCCCAAGCCCTAAGCCCTAAGCCCTAAGCCCTAAGCCCTAAGCCCTAGCCCAAGCCCTAAGCCCAAGCCCCTAAGCCCTAAGCCCTAAGCCCTAAGCCCAATAAGCCCTAAGCCCTAAGCCCTAAGCCCTAAGCCCTAAGCCCTAAGCCCTAAGCCCTAAGCCCTAAGCCCTAAGCCCTAAGCCCTAAGCCCTAAGCCCTAAGCCCTAAGCCCTAAGCCTAAGCCCTAAGCCTTAAGCCCTAAGCCCTAAGCCCTAAGCCCTAAGCCCTAAGCCCTAAGCCCTAAGCCCTAAGCCCTAAGCCCAAGCCCTAAGCCCTAAGCCCTAAGCCCGAACCCTAAACCCTGAACTAGCATCTCCAGAGCTAGACAGCCCACCACACAATGCACGCACGAATACTTTAATCGGAACCATATCCGCGAACCCTGAACCTCAACCCAAAAACCCTAAACCTTAGTTCAACCCTAGACCCTGATTAAAAATGCTACAACCCCAAGACCCTAAAACCCTAAAACCCGAATTAAAAAGTTAAGCCCTAATCAAAAAACCCCAAACCCTAACACCCTAAACCCTCAACCTTCATTAAACCCTAAACTAAACCCTTGATGGACCCTAAAACCCTAAAGCCCTAAACCGGTTTAGGGTTTGGGGTTTAGGGTTTAGGGCTGCGTCCTTCTTTTCCTTGTCTTCTTGCGTGGTGACGGGTTTATCTTGCTCGCTTGCATCCATTCATGCCGTGGGTTAACCACTGAGCCGAATGAGATGGAACTGGATGAGGTGAGTTGCTTTGGCAAACATCATCCCAACGACCCCACGTTTTGCATCAGGCAAAATGCCACAGAGATGGAGCAGGTTTAAGTTCAAGTGAGCAGCTGAAAAAAAAAACTCTGCAACTCGTAGCTTCAGGTGACATCGAACCCTTGATCAGGTGTTCCGTCGTTCTATGGGCGCAGGCCATCCGGCATCGCACCGATGGATAAGTGTCGAGGGCTTCTGTGGTTCTTCGGGCAATGGCCCTAAACACTAAACCGAAACCCTAACCCTGCACGTCTACAGACAGTTCTGCCAAGCTCTGGGAGGATCCATCGATGCTTCGCTTGCCCTGCACCCCTGTCAAAAGGTACCTGATCGTTGCACGCAGTCCTAATTGCTGGTGGAAGAGCCGCGACAGAACATCTCGGCCAGTGAATATTCAACATTGTAGCGTCTGATAGTTTCAACGCCACAACCAACTACATGTTGTCGATCTAGCATGAACAGATACAGATGGCCCTGGCTGCTGGGTCCAACAGGGAGCGACTACTCCCCGTGGAGTCGCGGCTCTATCGGAACGTCAGCGTGGTTCCATCGCAATTGTCGTATAAGGGCAGCCACGCACAAAGATAAGCAAAAAAATTGACTTGGGCGTTGTAATACAAACGTATGAATATGCATAAGGAAAAGTGTACACGCATGAACAGATACAGATGGCCCTGGCTGCTGGGTCCAACAGGGAGCGACTACTCCCCGTGGAGTCGCAGCTCTATGGGAACATCAACGTGGTTCCGCCGCAATTGTCGTATAAGGGCAGCCACGCACAAAGATAAACAAAAAATTGACTTGGGCGTCGTAATACAAACGTATGAATATACAGAAGGAAAGTGGAAGTTGACAAGTCGATATGTGTACACGCATGAACAAATACAAATGGCCCCGGCTGCTGGGTCCACAGGGAGCGACTACTCCCCGTGGAGTCGCAGCTCTATCGGAACGTCAACGTGGTTCCTCCGGAATTGTCGTATAAGGGCAGCCACGCACAAAGATAAACAAAAAATTGACTTGGGCGATGTAATACAAATGTATGAATATACATAAGGAAAATAGAAATTAAGAAGTAGATACGTGTACTCACGTACTGTCGACATGTATCAGCACAATCTAGTTATACGTACTGCTTTATAGCTACTGCTTTCTTATAAACGCATCATAGCCCAACACTGTGACACACTGGGATAAGCCGCACGCAGGCCATCCTCCCAGAGGGTCATCTCCTTGGTTAAACATGGAGGGTTGGAACATGGACCCCACAAACCCAAAATTTCTACGGGCGGATCTGGGTGCCCTCAGAACATGAAGTGAAGTTTCTATGGATTATGTCATTGCATCTAGGGTTACATTACATAGTGATCGGTGTTCCTAAAACAAGTTGCCAGATGAACCCCCAGTGTCTCCTGCACCACGTACAGCTCCACACAGTCCAGCTTTTGTTGGCGACAGAAGCGGCGGAAGTGCTGCGCGATGCCTTTCACCAGCACCATTGTCTCCTTGAACCTGTGGTGGAGAGGGGGGGGGGCCCTATGCAAATTAAGGTTCTGCGGGTCATGTAGGGATATAAAGGGTTGCTTAAAGATCTTACAGGGTTATGTATGGTTGTATAGGGCCCAAAGAACTTGAAAGCTTGTTGCGCAACCAGCCCTGGGACGCCGCTTCCCTGATCTTCATCGAACGGCGCGAAACAGCCAACTGGAGCGGTTCATCCCTTTCGAAGTAGCCGTGGGGCGACTTGACTTCTATCCAGCCACTCCCGCGACCACAAACGATTACGCGTGCCCCAGTTTGATCATGGATTTTCTTCATGTTGTCACCATTGCGGCCGATTAAGCGAGGGACAAGCTCGAAGGCGGCATGCTTCTCCGGGTCGTAGCCTTTGAAGATGATGGCAAATGAAGTTCTGGAAGTTGCGCTGCTTGCGGCATCTTGCGGCATCTTTCGGCATCTTGCGGCATCTTGCGGCTTGGTGCCCAAAGGAGTGGGAGGGGTAAACCTTTGCCACTTCACCGATGTCCTGGCTCAGCCCGGGAGGAGGCCTAATCGCCACATTTGACGAAGGGCTGCCATTCAACTCCACAACGTCTCCACTCCCTGAACTCCCATAGTCCTCCGAGCCATTCTCGGACGTGGACTCTGACAAAGTCAGGTTGCCGTAAAGCAGCCGATTGAGACGTGAGGGGAGCACCTCGTAGGGTGTGACTCCCCACGGCTGGTCCCAAGGCTGCCCGGGAAGCTCAAGGCATAGATAAGTCGGATAAGAAGGGTCGACGGTGTCCACTGATGGCCCCACATCCACAAACGCCATGCTTAGCGAGGTCAGTATTATCAGAGAGCAGAGCTGCCACAAATGGCAAGCTTGAGAGGAATATCCCCTGAAATCTTCACATGACATTTCAAGTAGCAGCAACAGTTCAGGAACAACGCTTGAATCGCCTGTGGGTTCTTAGTTTTGGTTTTGTAAGTATAACAGCTTCTAAGCACCATGTAAGCACCATGTAAGCGCAATGTAAGCACCATGTGAATAAGAACTGAAGCGCTATGTCAGCACTGTGTATGTACTATGTAAGCACCACGTAAGCACGATGTAAGCACCATGTAAGCACCATGCAAGCGCAATGTAAGCGCAATGTAAGCACCATGTGATAAGACTTGAAGCCGCTATGTGAGCACCGTGTATGTACCATGTAAGCACCACGTAAGCACGATGTAGGCACAATGTAAGCACCATGTAAGCGCAATGCAAGCACCATGTGGGCACCATGTAAGTACGATGTAAAGTAGCTCGCGCCTGCCCCCTATGTTGGGAACACCGGGTTACGAACACCCTGACTGATGAAGACCTCCCAACTACGGCACACATGCGCAGACAGCTTGTCTTACATGTGAGCCTTGAATGGCAGATATCAAAAATGTCTTTGGGCTGTAAACCAAAAATCTGCGGCCTGTCCAGAGCTAACCCCTAAGCCCTAGTTAAACCCCAAAGCCTTAAACCCCTAGACCCTAAAACCCTAAACCCTCAACCTTCATTAAACCCTAAACTAAACCCTCAAAACCCTAAACCGTAAATCCTGAAACCCTGAAACCCTAAACCCTAAACCCTAAACCCTAAACCCTAAACCCTAAACCCTAAACCCTCAAAACAAAACCTTGCGGCCTGTCCAGAGCAAGGTGGTCCGTCCGCTTGACGGGCTTGCGGGGCAGTTGGGCCTCTCGAAAGTGTGGAAGGGGGGGGGGGGGGGGGGGTGTTTTGGGCGTGAATAGGGTTTAGGGTTTAGGGTTTAGGGTTTAGGGTTTAGGGTGTGTCAGGGGAGGGCGCGCGCTCGGGTGTGAAACACCCCGGGCCGCGCGCTCGCGTTGCCCGTCAACCCACCCCGGCCACCCACACTATACTCTATTAGGGTTTAGGGTTTATGGAATGTATTTTCCTGTGCCCCGATGCTTGCTTTTATGTTTTTAAAGTTGCGGTGTTAGGGTTTAAGCTGGGGTTGGGGGTAGCCTCGGCCCTGTTCGGGCCTTCGGCGCGTCAGGGCCCGTAGAGGCTCTTTTTTATTTGAAGGTCAGGGAAACCCTTTGTGCCGGCTCCTGGATTCCCCTTCTCAAGTCGCGGGAGTTTGGTTTGCAAGCTTGCTTTGATGTTTTTAAAGCTGTGGTGTTAGGGTTTAAGCGGGGGTAGCCTCGGCCCTTTTCGGGCCTTCGGCGCGTCAGGGCCCGTAGAGGCCCTTTTTTATTTGAAGGTCAGGGAAACCCTTTGTGCCGGCTCCTGGATTCCCCTTCTCAAGTCGCGGGAGTTTGGTTTGCAAGCTTGCTTTGATGTTTTTAAAGTTGCAGCGTTAGGGTTTAAGCTGGGGTTGGGGGTAGCCTCGGCCCTTTTCAGGCCTTCGGCGCGTCCGGGCCCGTTCCCCTTCTCAAGTCGCGGGAGTTTGGTTTGCAAGCTTGCTTTGATGTTTTTAAAGTTGCGGTGTTAGGGTTTAAGCTGGGGTTGGGGGTAGCCTCGGCCCTTTTGGGGCCTTCGGCGTGTCAGGGCCCGTAGGCCCCAAGCCTCTTAAGCCCTGAGCGTCCGGCTAGAGACAAGAGGTCCACCAGCTTCCAGAAACCCCCGGAGTCCCAAGTCGCGGGAGTTTGTCTTTAAAGTTGCGGTGTTAGGGTTTAAGCTGGGGTTGGGGGTAGCCTCGGCCCTTTTCGAAGGCCCTATTTGAAGGTCAGGGAAACCCTTTGTGCCTGCTCCTGGATTCCCATTCCTTAAGGGCCTCAAGCCTTTTGGGGGCTTTCAGGGGTGCCCAAAACCATCGATGTCAGTGGGCCTTTTGAAGCCTTTTGAAGCCTTTTGGTGGCTCTTGGGGTGTCTCGGGGCTTGCTGGGGCTTGCTGGGGCTTTCCTGGCCTTTTTGGAGCAAATGCTGCTTAGTACTAAAAATCGCATTTTTCATTTGCGGGCACGGGCAAATCCTGGGGCCCCCTCCTTTACAGGGCCTTTTGAAGCCTTTTGGCTCTTGGTGTTTTTTGTTGGGGGGCCTTGTGGGGTAAATGGAGGGGCGCCCAAAACCATCGATTTCTAAAAATTAGCATTTTTCATTGCGGGTACGGGCAAATCCTGGGGTCCCCCCCCTCTTTTTGAAGTACCCCCTGGGCCACCTTTTTGGTTCGAGCTTTTGGGGGCGTCGCTTCGCCGCTGATCCTTGGCGAACGTCGCCTTTGCCGGCTGGGGCCGCGCAAAGGCTCTGCCAGACCGACCAGGCGGGGGCCTCGGCGGAGGCCCCAGGAGAGGCGCCCCAGGGGGTTCGAAAACCGTTTTTGATCCCAAAACAACGAAATTGAGCAACCAGCCTGCCTGGACCCCCTCGCCAGCCTCCTGGTCCAGGAATCCAGCCACCAGGGGCCAGGGGGCCCCCGCCCGGCAAACCCTGAACCCAAAACCCTGAACCGATTTTGAGAGGCGTTTGGGGTTTCACTTCAGCAACGCTAAAGGTGGTCTGGGTGCCGGCCATCCCTTAGCCGAGTACTGACGTTGTCGTAAAAAAGGCCGATGTCCGTTGGCCTGTCCAGGACAGACAGTGAGGCTTAACCCTCACCTTTCCGTTTCTCTTTTCGCTTGGGCGCTCGGGCTGCAAGGCCCTCAGCCGAGCGTTCGGGGTCTGTCGCTCGACGGAAGCGACCCCTCACTTAGTTTAGGGTTTAGGGTTTTAGGGTTTAGGGTTTAGGGGGTTTAGGGGGTTTAGGGGGTTTAGGGGGTTTAGGGGTTTAGGGGGTTTAGGGGGTTTAGGGGGTTAGGGGGTTTAGGGGGTTTAGGGGGTTAGGGGGTTTTTAGGGGGTTTTTAGGGGGTTTTTAGGGGGTTTTTAGGGGGTTTTTAGGCGGTTTTTAGGGGGTTTTTAGGGGGTTTTTATGGGTTTTTAGGGGGTTTAGGGGGTTTTTAGGGGGTTTAGGGGGTTTAGGGGGTTTAGGGGGTTTAGGGGGTTTAGGGGGTTTAGGGGGTTTAGGGGGTTTAGGGGGTTTAGGGGGTTTAGGGGGTTTGTTTAGGGGTTTAGGGGGTTTAAGGGGTTTAGGGGTAGGGGTTTAGGGGGTGTGGTTTAGGGGGAGGGGGTTTAGGGGGTTTAGGGGGTTTAGGGGGTTTAAGGGGTTTAGGGGGTTTAGGGGGTTTAGGGTTTAGGGTTTAGGGGGCCCCAAACCCACCATGAACCACAGGGAAAAACCAAACCCTGAAGTCTAGCCCTAAACCCTAAACCCACCACGAACCACAGACCATGAACCACAGGGGAAGGCCAACCATGAGCCACCGGGGGGGGGGGGGGGGGGGTGATCTCATACACCCTAAGCCCGAGGCCCACCACGAAACCAGCGGGGGGCAGAGTATCATAGGTACCCTAATAGGGTTATAGAAGTTATAACTGGCTTGCTAAGTACCATGAACCTCCAAGTAACCCTAACACCCGGCTCAAACCCTCCAACCGAGGCGCAAGGAGATTTTTGCTTCGCAGTGTCTTGATAGGAATGAGAAGCCTATGTTACTGATAGACTGATTCTCAGAAAAAAAGAGAGGTACCTCATATACCCAAGAATATTAAATACCCTTGCGAAACCCGCAGATTGCAGTTTGGGGGAATCTCTTGCGCGTCGGATGTAGGAACATCGGGCTTAGGGCCAAGGGCTTGTGGGGGTCTATTTTTCTGCGGTAAACCCGAACCCCTAAACCTGAAGCCCTAAACCCTGAACCTAAAGCCCTAAGCTCTAAGCCCAAAAAGCCCCAAGCCCTAAAAGCCCCAAAAGCCCCACAAGCCCTAAAAGCCCCAAAAGCCCCAAAAGCCCCAAAAGCCCTAAAAGCCCTAAAAGCCCCAAAAGCCCTAAAAACCCTGAAAGCCCTAAAAGCCCTAAACCTTAAACTCTAAACCCTAAACCCTAAACCCTAAGCCCTAAACCCTAAACCCTAAACCCTAAACCCTAAACCCTAAACCCTAAACCCTAAACCCTAAACCCTAAACCCTAAGCCCTAAACCGTACCAGCCTTGTCCGAGCACAACTTCGCGAAGAGGGCTTTCCGTAAGCGCTGCACAGGGCCCTCCGCACCAGGGAAGGGTTCAGGGGAGTCTAGGGTTTAGGGTTTAGGGTCTAGGCTCTAGGGTCTAGGGTCTAGGGTCTAGGGTGCAGGGTTTAGGGTTTAGGGTTCAGGGCCCAAACCAAAGGGTACAACCTGTGGGTCCAAGATCAATTCCCAAGAAGGGTGGGGCTCTCAGCTTCTTGAAACGAGTAGGGCTTAGGGTTCGGGGTTTGGGGTTTGGGGATATGGTCAGTTCTCTAAAGTATTGTCCCTTTTGGGGTCCTTATCTTGAGGGCCCTTCCTTTTTAGGGTCCCCAAAAGGGGACCCCAGTTCAGGGTCTGACCATATAGGGTTTGGGGTTTATGTTCAAGGCTTAGGATTCAGTTTAGGGTTTAGGGTTTAGGGTTTAGGGTTTAGGGTTTAGGGTTTAGGGTTTAGAGTTTAGGGTTTAGGGTTTAGGGTTTAGGGGCTCAGGGTCGGGAGTTTATCCCGTCGGAGCCGACATCGAGGACGGATCGGTGACGAGCTCCTCCGAGACTTGGTACGCTCTCCCGAGTACAGGTCCCTCTTGGTCTGGGTTGCCCAGTAACCTGGGATTAAAAGGGTGCCCTTTTTTGCTTAAAGGGGTTTATAGGGGAACCTAAACCCCCCAAAAAGGGAATAAGGGCACTACTGGGCATCCTAGTTGGTGGTGTAGCCGCGGAAAAAAGTCCTTAGGGTCGATGAAGGGCACTCAGCTCTTCGTCCACCCTAAACCCTAAACCCTAAACCCTAAACCTGCATGGTGTCTAGGAGCTCGTCGGTGAGAGCATCTACAACGTCAGACGAGGGGCCTCCTGTTTTGCCGAAGATCTGGGGTCTGAAAGCTCGCTTTGAGTCCAGTGGAGTAGTGATTATGTCCTGAAGCACTGAACCCTAAACCCTAAACCCTAAACCCTAAACCCTAACCCTAAACCCTAAACCCTAAACCCTCATTCCTAAACCGCGGGGTGAGGTTTTCTGCAACTGGGGCAGCTGTGGGTCCTTCACTTGGCATGAGCTCTAGGTGCGTAGGCTGCGGGCATCCCCTCCCCAACCTTTTTGCCTTGAGGACCGCAAGTCTCGAGGGGTTTGGGGTTTGGGGTTCAGGGTTCAGGGTTTAGGGTTTAGGGTTCTTCAGGAACCCAAAGACATGAACCAGCCCGAAAAAAAACTGCGAACCTCCCGTAGCAACCTGCACTTCTCCCACCCCACACTCCCGCCCAAAACCCTGAACCCTGAACCCCCAAATTGCCTTGTAGTCAGCTGTCGCCATGTTAGCCTCAAGTTTCAGCCTACGAGGTCATCGGGCTTGGGGGGCTGTGTTGGGGATGCTTCAGGGTCGACCCGAAAGGCCAAACCCTAAACCCCAAAGCCTCGAAGCCCTAATCCTGCAACTCACGCAGGTTTATCCAAAGAAGCCGCGGGGTATGGCTTGGGATTAGGCATCCAGGGTACTAGGGTTTTGCTTCCCAAAAGGAAACCCCGGACTGAATGACAAGAAACCTTCATGAAGAGGCCTGAACCCTAAACCCTAAACCCTGAACCCTAAACCCTAAACCCTAAACCCTAAACCCGAATTAAACCCTGGGACCCTGGGTCTACGTGCGTTGAGGCCCAGGCGACGGCCGAGTCACGGCCCAGGCTTTCGCGCGCTAGCCTTCCATTGATGACGATTTAGGGTTTAGGGTTTAGGGTTTAGGGTTTAGGGTTTTTCGGGCTAAGGGCTTAGGGTTTAGGGTTTAGGGTTTAATTAGGGTTTAGGGTTTAGGGTTTGCTGCGCATTGGGCATAAGCCTAACCCACAAACCCTAAGCCCATAAACCCTAAACCCTTATAACCCACAAGCCCTAAATGCCTCAACGTTTTGCCGAGGTCAAGCTCCGCTTGGGCTCCGCACAAGTTGTGTCACAAACCCTAGGCCCGAAAATTGTAGCACTCTTAGGGTTTAGGGTTTAGGGTTCAGGGTTCAGGATTCAGGGTTCAGGCTTTAGGGTTTATAGGGTTTAGGCTATAGGAATTCTGTGGGGATACTCAGGCCTTGGGCGCTCAGGGACAACGCAAGCAACGGAGCTTGAAATCCAAACCCGAAACCTGAAGCCCCCAACCCTAGACCCCCCCACCCACCCCATAAACCCTACAAACCCCATAAACCCTATAAGCCCTATAAGCCCTATAAGCCCTATCCCGAAATCCTAAACCATAAACCCTGCAAACCCTGCAAATATTACAGGCTCTATAAACCCTAACCTAGACGCAAGAGTTGCCTGGGAACCAAAAAAGGTGCCCTTTTTGGGGGTTTAGGGTTTAGGGTTTAGGGCTTAGGGTTTAGGGTTACAGGGGCTTGTATGGGAACTTAAGCCCCCCAAGCAAAAAGGCAATAAGGGCCTACTCCTGGTCCTAGCCTACACCCTAAACCCTATATTCAAGGGCCTAGTCTTGGTCTTTGAAACTCAAGCTGGCCTACTCTTGATCTTGGAAACTGAAACCCTAAACCCTAAACCCTAAACCCTAAACCCTAAACCCTAAACCCTAAACCCTAAACCCTAATAGCTGGCCTTCTCGGCGCAGCAACTTGGACCTCGCGAGCCCGCTCGCCGAGGTTGATGGCGCGCTCGTTCCTTGACGGGAGGTATCCCCTGCAGCCCCCAGGGCCCATGTACCCTAAACCCTAAGCCCTAAGCCCTAAACCCTAAGCCCTAAACGCCAGAGTCCAAGCTTCTACCTATGTACCTATGTACCTATTTAGGGTTGAGGGTTCATAGGGTAATATACTTAGGCCCTACAGGCCGCTCTAGACACAAACATGAGATAAAACCCATACGCCCTACATAATCTTATAAAACCCTACCCAAAAACCTGGAAAAAAAAAACCTGCAAGCCCTGAAAACCCGAACCGACCTCCGGACTGGGGCTTGGACAGCTGCAGAGAGCGCAGCTGCACCGACTGTGCCTCCGACGAGCTTCGCGTGGGCATTCGTCAGGGTTCAGAGGGTTTAGGGTTCAGGGTTTAGGTTTTGGGTTTTGGGGTTTTCGGGTTTAGGGTTTATGGTTTAGTGGGGGCGGGGGAGCGGGGGTTGGGCGGCTACAGTCGGAACGAGAGCAGAGCTGACGGGGGTTTAGGGCTGCTGGATCAAAAGGGTTTAGGGTTTCGGCGTCAGGGTCTATAGGGCTCAGGCCTTAGGGCTGGCTTTCGGGTTTACGGAGTTGCCCCTGAACCAACCCTCAAGCCACAAGAACCTTCATGTACCGATAGTAGGGTAGATCCCTGAATCCTAAACCCTCAACCCTAAACCCTAAACGGTTGAACAAGAGGCCAGGGCATTTCCTTGCAGAGTTGCCCCCAAATCTGTCAACCCTAAAACCCAAATCCTGGATTCCCTCGGCCCCCGCTTCTGCCTCAGCCCCTTCTTACAGGTTTAGCCGAAACCCTAAACCCTAAACCCTAAACCCTAAACCCCAAACCCTAAACCCTAAACCCTAAACCCTAACCCTAAACCCGAAACCCTAAACCCCAAACCGGGTGAGGGTTCATGGCAGGGTTTACGGTATAGGGTCCAGGGTTTAGGGGTTAGGGAAACCCTCAAGCCCCTAAATCCCAACCAGCAAGCCTCACACACTTACAGCCGCAGCCCTTAACCCTAAATCCCCGAACCTCATACCGCAGACCTGAGTGTTTTTCAAACCCATGGTTGTTTTGCGAATTCGGTTCCCTTCTACAAGAAAGCGTGAGGACATAAACCAAAAAGAGAGACAACCCTAAACCCTAAACTCGAAACCCTAACCCCTTAAACCCTATCGGCCTGCTGCTGAAGGAACCAGCTGCGATCATCCTCCTGATCCTGCTTAGGTTTTAGGGACATTTCTTCGCGTATCCTGTCTTGGTAGCCCAGTCGCCATATGGGGTTTACGAAAATAGGGCTAAGGCTGAGGGATTCGGGTTTAGGGTTTAGGGTTTAGGGGTACCTTATAGAGGTCCTTCTACTAAGGGGATCCTACTAGTTGGGGGTCTATATTAGGGGCCCCTTATTCTCGTAAGATAATTGATAAGGGTGCCCTTTTGCTAGTTACTTGATAAGGGAACCATGAACCCAAAGCGGGCAAAAGAGTACCAACTGGGCTACCAAGTTGTCACAAGGGTCTTGGTGGATTCGGGCATGGAGTTCAGGCTTTTGTAGTGTTTAGGGCTGTCAAAGGCTTAGGGTAAGGCTTAGGGCTTTAGGGCTAGGATAGCCACAGAGATGAACAAGCACAGCTAAGGATAGACAGGTGGGGAGCTAAGGGCTCCTAGAAAAAAAGCGCTCAGCGCCACAAGCCCTGACCCTGGCCTAAACCTTTAGCGGTTTTGGGGTTTTGGGATTTAGGGTTGAGGCAGTGGTACAAATCGCCTTAGGCTAAATCTTAAGTCGTCGAGCTCATCAAGAAGACAATGGCAAGTAGTCCCAGACCAAGTCCACCTGGTTCTGCTCCCATAAACTAGTTCCTCTTGCTGTTCCTGCATTCCCTACAAAGAGACAATGCATCAGAGCAGGGAGATGGGCGTTATAATCCTAGCAATCATTACTCCAATGAAGGACCTTTCAAGAGCTACGGCAAGGGGCTATCATGTGCATACCCTTTGCCCCTTGCCCTTTCACTAGGCATGACGAACCGCGAGCCCAGTCGCGCCTTCGACAGGAGCTTCAGGTCTACTTTGGGCGGCGGCGGCCGTTTGTTGGCCTTGCACCGGAAAAAGCCGGGGCGCAAGTCCACATGTTGCTTCTTGGAACTGTCGGTAGACGGTTTCGTATGTGTGGACATACATGCCTACCTACGTACGTACATACATACATACATTCGTGTGCTTCTCAGTATGCATCTATGAGATGCAAAGATGGACCCTAATCCCTTTATAAGACCGAAGAGCAAAAACCCTAAGCAAAGGAGGCTAGGCTAGGAGCTGCGATTGAATTCAATCGGGTTAGGTTTGGGGGTCTCTACGGGGCTCATGGTGCCTGGGTACGTAGTAACCAGTATACGTGTAGTGATAACCCAAGTATCAGCCCCTTCATTACCCCAAGAGGGTTATAGTTGGGTTGTAAGTACAGTCAAAATTGGGTTACTAAGTACCATGAACCTCACATCTAGGGCTGCGCAGGGTCACCCCGTGCACGGGATCAAGACCTTGCCGTTCGGCAAGGTGGACTGGACTTCTGACGGGTAATTCTGAACACAAGGCCTTCCTTCACAGAAAACCCGCAAAAGCGAAACCCTGCACCCTACAAACGACGTAGGGTTTGGGGTTTATACAAGGTTCCTAGTGGCAACCCTACAAACAGGGAACCCACGAATACAGCAGGGACAGAAAGGGAACAGAAGGACCATGCTAGGTACACTCCTATTAATTTCCTATACATTTGGGGCTCGCGGTTTGCGGTTCCCAGTATGGTCCCTTTGGTTTCGAGCTCTTTGGAGGAGATCCGTAGTACAAGTTGCGTGTGATTCCGCAACCATGAAGGGGTTTTGCTGACTCCAACCCTAAACCCTAAAGCCTGTAAACCCCATAAACCCTATGAAACCTGTAAATCCCATAAGCCCTATGAAACCAATGGACCCTAAAACCCT
Organism: Symbiodinium natans; assembly: GCA_905221605.1. Classification (NCBI taxonomy): domain Eukaryota; class Dinophyceae; order Suessiales; family Symbiodiniaceae; genus Symbiodinium; species Symbiodinium natans. The sequence continues at coordinate 722,613 of CAJNDS010002568.1, forward strand.
AAACCCTATAAACCTACAAACCCTAGAAACCCTAGAAACCCTAGAAACCTATCAACCCTAGAAACCCCAGAAACCCTACAAACCCAACAAACACCTCGCACGATCAGAGAACAGACTTCCAACCCAACAAAACCCTCGGGGGGGGGAGGGGGGGGGGGGGACTCTAAACCCTAGAAGCTCTAGAAACCCTACACTACAAACCCTGAGCCCCTTGTGGGGAGGGGGGTGCGGACTCTAGGATCCCAAACTCCCCTACCCAGAGACTCCAAAACCCCTCAATTTCAGGAATAGACCTTACATTCTTACAGGAACCCTAGTATGATCTAATTTTTATATTCCTTCATTAAATAGACCTTACATTCTTATAGGAACCCTAGTATGATCTAATTTTTATATTCCTTCATTAAGGGGTTTTCGGGTTTTCGGGTTTAGGGTTTAGGGTTTAGGGTTTAGGGTTTAGGGTTTAGGGTTTAGGGTTTAGGGTTTAGGGTTTAGGGTTTAGGGTTTAGGGTTTAGGGTTTAGGGTTTAGGGTTTAGGGTTTAGGGTGGGCAAGCAAGAGAAGCGAAGCTCCAGGTGGCCGAGTGCCTCGGCGACCGCCTCTCCCAAGGGAACGCCTCCCGCATGCGCCAGGACTTTTAGGGTTTAGGGTTAAGGGTTAAGGGTGTAGGGTTTAGGGTTTAGGGTTTAGGGTTAGGGTTTAGGGTTTAGGGTTTATTGGGTATAGGGTTTAGGGCTTGGGGCTTAGCGTTTAGGGTTTAAAGTTTAGGGTTTAGGGCGACTGGATGTTACGCTCCAGGTACGCCAGCCAGCTGCAACCTAATCATAGAAGGGTTTGCCTGGAGCTTCGAAAACAAGGCTACACCCTTCAAAAGGGATTAGGGTTTAGGGTTTAGGGGCTAGGGTTTAGGGTTTAGGGTTTAGGGTTTAGGGTTTAGGGTTTAGGGTTTAGGGTTTAGGGTTTAGGGTTTAGGGTTTAGGGTTTAGGGTTTAGGGTTTAGGGTTTAGGGTTTAGGGTTTAGGGTGCATCCTTGTCATGGTGGCCGGTGCCCGGGGGCCATGTCATCGAAACCCTGGAAGCTTTCTGAGCCCCCTGGCAAAGCAGCCCTCACTCAGGGTGCAGCGTTTTTTTCAGCTTTTCAGAGTAGACGGTGTAATTCTAGGGGTCGGAATAATTACTTGTGGTGCTCCCATGTGGTCCCTCTACGAGTATATCTATGATACCCCCCTAACGCACTTTTCTAATTATTTAGGGCCCCTATAGTATACCTGAACTTATAAAAGGTTTCGGGGTGGCTTAGAGGAGGGTCGAGGCCGATGAAGCCTCGCCGTTTTCGAAGGTGGAACCTCATGTCAGTCAGAACAGAGCACTCTCTGCCGGGGAAGTCCACGTGTCCCGTCCCAGGCAACAACCGAAACCCTTAAACTCCAAAACTCCTAAACCCTGAAGCCCTACACTCTAAACTTCAAAGCCAAGCCTCCTGCAGTTTCGGGTTTATGGGGTTTATAGGGTCCCTCCGCCCTCCCCTGCCCCCCTAAACCCTAAACCCTAAGTCCTAAACCCTAAACCCTAGACCCTAAACCCTAAACCCTAAGCCCTAAACCCTAAACCCTAAACCCTAAACCCTGAACCCGCAGCAAGAGCAGAAGAGCTGCTAGCCGGGCCTGTCTTGCGGCCCCGCAGCGGGTTCCGAGGCCGGCCGGGAAGCAGCCAGCGATTGGCAGAGGGAGGCTCCTGTGCTTTAAACACTAAACCGTAAACCCTAAACCCTAAACCCTAAATCTTGAACCCTGAACCCTAAACCCTAAACCCTAAACCCTGAACCCTGAACCCTGACACTTGTTTCAACTCAATCGGACCATATTTGACCGAGCTAAGGGCGAAAAACGCGTTACGGCAACACGGTTCGAACGGTTTTAACCGGTTCCGACCGACTTCCGGTTTTAGCCAGACCCTTATTTCAAACAACAAACATCCAGACAAACACTGAGCCCGAAACACGAGCCCCGAATCCTAAGCGGGATCGCCGCTAAGGAGCTGACATCACGTTGCCATGATAAAGGAGGTCTATCATGAATTTGTCGTGGGAACTTACCTCAAGCTCCTTAACCGAAACTCAGCAATGGAAGCCCCAAACCCTAACCCAAAATTCTGCACCTCAAACCCGAAGCCCTAAACCCTACAGCCACAAAATCCTATGGGGCTTCAGCTTAAACCCTGAAGCCTACACCCACAAAATCCTACAGGCCATAAGCCCTAAACGCTACACCAAAACTCCACACCTTAAACCCCCAACCCTAAACTCCAAACCCTAAATTCAAAACCCCGAAACCCTAAACCCCAAACTCCAATCCCCAAACCCCAACCCCTAAACCCCAAACCCTAAACCCCAAACCCCAAACCCAAACCCCAAACCCTAAGCCCCCAACCCTAAACCCCAAACCCCAAACCCTAAACCCAGCAGCTCATACGCGCCAGAGATCTAGGGGTTCTACCTTGGACCCCCTTCAATTTGGACCCTTGGGTTTGGGGCGGGGGGGGGGGGGGGGTTCCCTTTTTAAGGATCCCTAGGGGAATATCAGGATCTAGGGTTTAGGGTTTAAGGTTTAGGGTTTAGGGTTTAGGGTTTAGGAGCAGACGAAGAGGGACCTTTACAACCTTCGGGGTACGAGTCTTCATCCCTTGAAGAAAGCTGGGCTCCCGGCAAGGCTGGAGCACTTTGTCGAGAAATGGTACCGAGCTGCAGCCTGTCCTTTCGGCAATCCCTAACCACTAAACAATAAAGCCTAACCCCTAACCCCTAAACCCTAAACTCTAAAGTTTCCCGAAAGGTTTTTGCTAGGGTTTCGGGCTTAAGGTGTTTAGGGTACAGGTTTGGCGATGGTGCGTCGGGGTTTCGGGTTTGCCGGGCTGCCATATCATGCATCAGATTGCACATCAAATCGTTGCCTAGAGACTTATGTAACTTATCTACGCTTTGCATTTAGGGTTTAGGGCTTAGGGTTTAGGGCTTCGCACCCTTTGCTTTCTTTGGGTCGAGTGTTCTAAGTGGGCTTCTGGGCACTCCCAGGGTCACAGACTCTCAAAGCACCGGGTTTTACAGGATATCATGGCCCAATGGCAGCCCTAAAAACCCACAAAAAAAGGGTTTTGGGCGGCCGGGGCCTTGTTTACCCTAAACGCTCCTCAACACCGAACCAGAAGAGTAGGCCCTGAGGGATATCACCCCCCAACTATCCTCAATAGGGGTCTCAGTCTCTCTGATCACATCTTCAATAATAGTGGGATAATGCACCAAACAAACCGCCGAACCCTAAACCCCAAACCCCAAACCCTAAACCCGAAACCCTAAAACCCTAAAACCCTAAAACCCTAAAACCCTAAACCCTAAAACCCTAATAGGGGTTGAACTTCTAGACTTCAGTCAATTCCTCGGCGCTTCTGGCCTTGCAGCTTTGCTCCCGATGTCTCAACCAGCCTGGGCTCCACCTTGCAACGGGTGGCGTTTAGGGTTTAGGGTTTAGGGCTTAGGGTTTAGGGTTTAGGGTTTAGGGTTTGGGGCTTAGGGTTTGGGACTTGGGGTTGGGGTTTGGGGCTTGGGGCTTGGGGTTTGGGGTTTGGGGTTTGGGGCTTGGGGCTTGGGGCTTGGGGTTTGGGGTTGGGGTATTTCGGGTTTAGGGTGCCCCAAAAGCCAGGGAAGATATTGGGAACCCTGTGCCTGCAAAGCCCAAACCCCCTGAACCCTGAATCCCTTTCTACTTCATGAGGCTACTATTGATACTATTGTGGCTGCTTGCTGTGAGAGAAGGCAAGGCAATTCAAAGACCCCCGGAGACTGAACAAAAGTCATGACCGGCACCAAGAAACATGCTGAAGCCGTAATTTACCGCAACAAGAATAGTAGCAGCACTACTAATAAAAGCAGTAGTCACCACTAGCGTGATTCATAGCTATTACTCGTTGGCTTCATTGCCGTCGCCAGCTTGTTGCAAGACCTTTTTCCTACTATCGGTAAATTATTCGAATAGAACATTTCCATTTTCAAAGGTTAGGGAATATGGGTTGGGGAATATGGGTTTTTCTATGGGAGTGCGGGTGTGTGGGTTTGAGGTTGGGTTTTTGCTATGTGGTGGTGTATGGTTCTTCTGGTGGTTCTATCTTGTGGGTCTTAGATGGGTTTTTTGGTGAGTTTAGGGTTGAGGCATAGGTTGTTATGGTTTTGGGTCTTCGGGTGGGTCTTACTAAGGGTCTTTTCGGTGAGTTTAGGGTTGAGGTATAGGTTGCTATGGTTTTGGGTCTTGGGTGGCCTAGGGGGGTGGGCATGGTTAGAAAATGGAAATGGTATATGCTAACTTTATAAAGGGCCCTAATTCCCTCATTCCCTACGAAGAACCCTAAACCCTAAACCCTAAACCCTAAACCCTAAACCCTAAACCCTAAACCCTAAACCCTAAACAGGGGTTTATGGCTGGGTGACAGGATCCGGTGCCTCTTTCTCCGCATCTGGGGAGTTGGAGAGCTCCATGATGTTCTCCCAGTCCACCTCGAGGTCATTTTTTTGTCTGAGGCCTCTAGGGTCTAGGGCTCATGTATACACATGTACACATACATATATATATATATGTATATATATATATATATATACATATATATATATATATACATATATATATATATACATATACATAATATATATACATATATGTATACTTTTATGTATCAAAATTAGCATTTATGTGTTTGTTGCTATGTTTTTGAGGGGGGGGGGTCACCTCAACATTGGGTTCATTTGGGAGCTTCGTTTGTGGCAAGCCTTGTACGGTTTCGATTCGCAACTTCCATGTACTCTGCCGAATCCTTCCCTGAACCACAGAGAACCCTAGACCCTAAACCCGAAACCTTAAACCCTAAACCCGAACCCTAAACCCGAAACCCTAAACCCCAAAACCGAAACCCTGAGGGAGTTATAAGTAGGGTTCTAAGTACCCGAAATAGGATTACCCATGAACCTCCAAGTGCAGCAACCCCCCTGTCTTGACATTTGCAGTTGGGGGGTCGGGTTTGGGGGGTTGGGGTGGGGGGTGGTTGGGGGGTGGGGGGCGGGGGGGGTCGGGGGGTGGGGGTGGGGGGCAGGGGGGGGGGATTGGGGCGTGGTGGGGCGAGGTGGGGGGCGGGGGGGGGGGGGGGGGGGGGTTGAGTTGCGTTACACGGCAAACGCTGCTATCCCAACTCGCTCCCGTTAAGCACCTTTCTCCGAAAACCTTGACATGCAGAAGGCGCCCATTCAGAAATGGGGTGTGGTAGGGTATACGTCTCCAGGTAGGGCGAGGTGTGGCCGCTCGAAGCTCAGTGGCCTGTAGTTCCCACTGAGGAATATAATTATAGGGTTTAGGGTTTCGGGTTTAGGGTTTCGGGTTTTTGGATTTAGGGTTTCGGGTTTAGGGTTATCCCTGAAAGAATAAACACAAACCCCTTGACATGATTTCGGGAACATCTCCTGAACTTGGCTACTTTTGAACCCGAACCCTTAAACCCTAAACCCTAAACCCCAAACACGCCTTGTTCCGGAACTTGTCCATGATGTCCTTCTCCAGCGCGCCAAGTTCGGACTCGACCTCCGGATTAAGTTTAGGGGCTTAGGGGGTTTGGGGGTTTTGGGGTTTAGGGTTTAGGGCTTAGAGCTTAGGGTTTAGGGTTTAGGGGAACCTCCAAGTAGGGGTTTAGGGGCTTAGGGGGTTTGGGGTTTCGGGGTGGTAAGGGCCTTGAGGGGTTTGGGGGTCTGGGGTTTAGGGCCTTTGGGGGCTTCGGGGTTTAGGGTCGTAGGGGCTTAGTGGCTTCTTGGCTGCATGGGTTCTTGCGTTCTTGGGTGTAGGTTTTTGGGTTTCGGGTTTAGGGTTTAGGGTTTAGGGTTTAGGGTTTAGGGTTTAGGGTTTAGGGTTTAGGACACAAAGGGTTGAGGGCTTTCAGGCTTGGCTTCGGGGCTTTAAAGGGCTTTAGGGTTAAGAAATTGTGCGTTCTGTGGTTGTCGGGCTCCTTGCTAGTTACCATAATTGTATCAACCCTAAACCCTGAACCCTGAACCCTGAACCCTAAACCCGAAACCCTAAACCCTAAACCCTAAACCCTAAAGCCTAAAGCCTAAAGCCTAAAGCCTAAAGCCTAAAGCCTAAAGCCTGAAACCCTAAACCCTAAACCCTAAACCCTATCCTACATCTCATTCCCTCCAAACCAAAAAGCCTTGAAAGTCTTGGAGCCCTGCCTGCGCACACTGGTCCCGGATGCTCTGTAGCCGCGGAAGGTC
>CAJNDS010002568.1:731412-741412 GCA_905221605.1 Symbiodinium natans
TGAACTTGTCACAGGCCAACCTGGATTGGCGCTTCTGGCCAATCGCACCCCACACGCCATGCAGTCGCTTTACATGCTCCTTGTGCGGAGGCGTGCGCTGAGGGTCCACGTATCGATACAAAGTCCCCGAACCCTAAACCCAAAAAGGGGCTTGATGTTAAGTACCCTTAAACATGTAAAATGTTACCGCACTATGACAAAGCGTAGTTCTGCCCCAAATTTAGCCGAAGCCTATTTTAGGGAATCCCCCCCCGCCCCATGGGTAGTGGCCATGGATCCTCAGGCACTTGCGCAGCTTGCTTCAAAAGACGATACAAAAGCATGGACTCCCTCCACGCAACGAACAAATGGGCAGCACTCCCTGCTGGAGGTCCTTCTACGCAGCCGTGGCGGAGGCAGAGGGAGTGCATCCTGCGTTCTTAACACAGCGATACTGCAGAAACGAAAGGGCTCGGCGTGGAGACGTCACTTGTCAGCTGTGCGGCATGTCTCAGAGACCTGGCTCTCCGTAAGAACGCCGTACTTCGCACAGAGCTCGCCATACCACTCGGGATCGCCATGCCAGGCATAGTCTATGGTTAGCTCCTTGGTGGCTCAGCAACCATATCAGAATAGGGGCACTCTTGGGGGGTTGGATACTACCCTAAGTCCTAAACCCTAAACCCTAGGCCCTAAACCCTAAACCCGAAACCCTAAACCCTAAACCCTTTATAAGGGACCCTTGGGCAAAAGAAGGAAGAAGGGTACCACTGGGCTAGGAAGGCTCTTCGCCGGCCTCGATGTCGCGCAAGGCGCCGTGAAACCCAATGCTCGGAGAGGCAGAATGGTTGGTGAACCGCCCAGCATCCTCCGGATTCCTAGACTGAACTTGGAATAAGGGTTTTAGGGTTTTAGGGTTTTAGGGTTTTAGGGTTGTAGGGTTTTAGGGTTTTTGGGTTTTAGGGTTTTAGGGTTTTTAGGGTTTTAGGGTTTTAGGGTTTTAGGGTTTTAGGGTTTTAGGGTTTTTGGGTTTTAGGGTTTTAGGGTTTTAGGGTTCTAGGGTTTTAGGGTTTTAGGGTTTTAGGGTTTTTGGGTTTTGGGTTTTTGGGTTTTAGGGTTTTAGGGTTTAGGGTTTTAGGGTTTTTAGGGTCTTTAGGGTTTTTAGGGTTTTTAGGGTCTTAGGGTTTTTAGGGTTTTAGGGTTTTAGGGTTTTAGGGTTTTAGGGTTTTAGGGTTTTAGGGTTTTAGGGTTTTAGGGTTTTAGGGTTTTAGGGTTTAGGGTTTAGGGTTTAGGGTTTAGGGTTTAGGGTTTAGGGTTTAGGGTTTAGGGTTTAGGGCTTAGGGCTTAGGGCTTAGGGTTTAGGGTTTAGGTTTAGGGTCTAGCCTAGCAAAAATTTATCATGTTAGCTGTTTCTTAGGAATTACCAGTACCCAAAAACGGATAAAAAGAAAACACTCCCAAGAATCCCTAAGAGTCGAGTTGAAGTAGTCCAACGCGTCTGGAGTGACAAAACCTCTCTTGGCACGTTGCGCACATCACTTAGGGTTTAGGGTTTAGGGTTCAGGGTTTAGGGCTGCTACGAAAAGACGTCCCATCTGGGAGGGTCCCTATTGTTCTTAGTCCGGAATGAGGGACAAAAAAGGACCCCAACCCCACTGGTAACCCCAATCACCTCTCAACCCACCGAGACGCCTACTCGAAGTTCGATAAAACCAAACCTTCTGCTTGAAGATTATATTGTATATGTACAAACCAAAACGTTCGGTATCCGAGAAGAAAAACAACAACTCTACCATAGCTTCCGCACCTTGCCCTAAACCCTAAACCCTAAACCCTAAACCCTAAACAATAAACCCTAAACCCTAAACCCTAAACCCTAAACCCTAAACCCTAAACCCTAAACCCTAAACTCCCGCGCCTTGCCGTAAGAAGACGGCTGCATCCTGAGGTTGCATCCTCTCAAGCAGCGCTGGCATCTCGGAGCGGTGAATTTGGTGCACCAGGTCCGTCCATTCCCAAACCTTCGTCTGATCCGCGTGGGGGTCGTGTAGGGTTTAGGGTTTAGGGTTTAGGGTAGGGTTTAGGGTTTAGGGTTTAGGGTTTAGGTTTAGGGCAGTTTAGGGTTTAGGGTTTAGGGTTTAGGGTCTTGGGTTTAGGGTTTAGGGTTTAGGGTTTAGCGTTTATTAGGGTTTAGGGTTTAGGGTTTAGCGTTTAGCGTTTAGGGTTTAGGGTTTAGGGTTTAGGGTTTAGCGTTTAGCGTTTAGCGTTTGGGGTTTAGGGTTTAGGGTTTAGGGCTTAGGGCTTAGGGTTTAGGGTGCTTCGTGCACATGGACTTACATGTTGGGGTTTTGGGGTCCACAAAGGGCGTGTTCTTTGTGGGGGATTCAACCTCAAACCCTAAAACTAAACCGGAATAACCCTGTGGTACGCCTGGCAACCCAGTAACCACATAACAAGGGCACCCTTTTTTGGAGTTGGTTACTAGGGAAAAGGGTAACAGTACGTAACAGTATTAGGGACTGATAGTAGAAGGGGGAACATCCCAACCTACACCGTCCTAATAAGGAAGAAGATCTCTCTTTTTGGGGGAAGTTCTTAAGCAAAATAGTCGTATGAATATACAACCCTAAACCCTAAACCCTAAACCCTAGGAAGTCCAGGTGCTTTCGTTCCTGCTTTGATCGGCGCCGTCGCAAAGACTCCCTGATGGCCGTCGCCGTACTCAGGCGCGGGGCGCACCTGGACAGATCCGACGCCAAAGGCAACAAGCGCCCTCCAGGCCTAGGGTTTACAGGGTTTATGGTTTAGGGTTTAGGGTTCAGGGTTTAGGGTTCAGGGTTCAGGGTTTAGGGTTTAGGGTTTAGGGTTTAGGGTTTAGGGTTTAGGGTTTAGGGTTTAGGATTTAAGGTTTAGGGTTTAGGGTTTAGGGTTCAGGTCCAATATAGCCAGGTTAGGCAGCATTCCCTCGGTTATCCAAGGATTCCCCTTCTGGGTTGCCCAGTAACCTGGGATTCAAAAGGGCGCCCTTTTTTGCTTGAAGGGGTTTTTCTAAGGGAACCTAAACCCCCCAAAAAGGGAGTAAGGGCACTACTGGGCATCCTAGCCTTTAGGGTTTAGGGTTTAGGGTTTAGGGTTTAGGGTTTAGGGTTTAGGGTTTAGGGTTTAGGGTTTAGGGTTTAGGGTTTAGGGTTTAGGGTTTAGGGTCTTTGGGGTGCTGGAGTCTCCCTTCAAAGACCTGGTTTTGCCGCAGCCTGAGAGGCAGCCCTCAACCCTGAATCTTATGGGTTTAGGGTTTAGGGTTTAGGGTTTAGGGTTTAGGGTTTAGGGTTTAGGGTTTAGGGTTTAGGGTTTAGGGTTTAGGGTTTAGGGGTTCCCCTACTACCCCCCGCACAACTACACCCTTCCCAGGTTCTCCCCAGAATTAAGGCTACTTAGGGATAACTAAGCCAACCAACGTTATTTAAGGGCAACCTCGGGGGGGGGGGGGGGGTCGAAAAGAGGGGGTTAGTAGGGAACCCATGAAGCCGTAAACGAGCAACCCTCAAGGCCAGGATGGATAGAAACTGTATGAGACGGACTCATTCAGAACTTGCAATTTCGGGGTTTAGGGTTTAGGGTTTAGGGTTTAGGGTTTAGCTAAAAAAATCCTTCAATTTCGCAGAGCTTGCAATTTTGGTGGGCGACAAGAATCCTTCAACGCGCCCGAAAGGCTTCAAGAGACATGTCGCCAAGGCCCCAAAAGCCCTCCCCTGAGATTGTAGGATGAACTCCTGACTCTTTAAGGCCCTCAAGCCCTCAGCTCAGAACCTTTACAAGGCTGCTGGACAAAAAAGCCTAAACCTCAGAACTCATAACACCGAAGACCTGATCCTAAACCTATAAACTCGTAAGCCCCAAACCCTTTTGCCCATATAAACCCCAACCTCTAAACCTTGCACATCCCCTCAGCTCCAAACGCCCCTGAATTCGTATAAACCCTGCAACCCCACCTCGAAACCCTAAACCCCAAACACCAAACCCCAAACCCCAAACCCCCAACCCCAAACCCACCCCCACCCCTTCCGCACCAAAAGACCAAAAGTACATAAACCCCGGCACCTTGGCGGCATGTTCCCCCTTATACTATCAGTCCTGAATAGGGATTATACTCGGGGGTTACCACAATCCCTATTCAGGACTGTTAGTATAAGGGGCAACATCCCAACCCAAAACCCTAAACCCTAATCCCCACCCCCCTCCACCACCCCCCCCCCACGCACCCACCCAAAAAAAACAACGTACCCTAAACCCTAAGTCCTAAAACCCTAAACCCCTAATCCCTACACCCTAAATGCCAAACCCCTAAACCCTAAACCCTAAACCCTAAACCCTAAACCCTAAACCCTAAACCCTAAACCTATATCCCGGGCACCTCAACCGGAACGACGAAGGCCGGCAGAGTCTTGGGCGCCGCGGGCGCGGCCATGTGTGGCGAATTGGTGTGGGGTTCTAGAGCTAGGGTTTAGGGTTTAGGGTTTAGGATTTAGGGTTTAGGGTTTAGGGTTTAGGGTTTAGGGCTTAGGGCTTAGGGCTTAGGGCTTAGGGCTTAGGGCTTAGGGCTTAGGGCTTAGGGCTTAGGGTTTAGGGTTTAGGGTTTTGGTGTCTGGGGCTTAAGGGGGTTTAGGGTTTAGGGTTTAACGTTTAGGGCTTGGGGTTGGTTGTGAGATATGCCCTAGGTCCTTCTGCTTACGAACGTCAGAGCTTCGGCGCCTTGATCCGTAATCCTCCCCAGAAGTCTTTGTGCAACATGGGGGTTTCCGAAATTGGGGGGGTACCTTCTTGAGCTCCTTCTTATAAGGGAATCCTACTATTTAGGGGTCTATGTTTGGGTACCTTGTTCTCGTCAACTCCCCCATGGGTGCAGCTGTGAGCTTTTGAAACCTGGTCAGTCGATACTCCCTGCCTGAACCCTAAACCCCTCAACTTTGCAGAGCCTTTCAGAACCTTCCCATGGCGTATTCCTCGGCGACCTGTAGTATATAATTTGGGATGTTCCCCCTTATACTAGCAGTCCTTAGTAAGGGTTATAGTACAACCTGGAATATTGCTATTAAGGACTGATAGCACAAGGGGGAACATCCTGTATATACATATATATATATATATAATATATATACATATATATATATATACCTCGCCAGCTACACTGGTCTCGGTCCTGGCGGGCTCTGCGGACAGCGAAGCAAGGGGGTGAGCGAGGCACGAGCCCCAACTGTTGCAATGCCTCCTCCAAGCAAGAAGCGTCCTGACTTCCCCCTTTGTATATGTACTCTTCTCGTCGCATTCTACAAGAGAAACCGGGAAGATTGAATAGGAGGAGGATAGGCGGGTTTCAGATTTAGAATTAGGATGAGCTGCATCATCTGAATTTGCCCTCGGTTCAATGCTAAGGGCACAAAAACAGGAGCCCTGTGTCGCGCCTTCATCGCCCCAATCGGGACCCATATGTTGGGATGTTCCCCCTTATACTAAGAATCCTTAACAAGGTTGATAACAGGGGTACTATATTTTCTCTTAAGGACTGTTAGTAAAAGGGGGCATATCCCACCTCATATGGGTTCAGGGTTTTCGGCTTGGCTTTAGGGTTGATTGTTTAGGGCTTTAAGCTCAGAAAGCTGACCACACAAACTTTGGCAAGCATCTGCATCTCTGCAAGCTCGGAGAACATGGCAGGTCTGTCCAGGTCGGCCATCGCTTTCCTTAGGACCCTAAACCCTGAACCCTAAACCCTAAACCCTAAACCCCAAAGTTGCCGCAGCAACTGCCGTCTTCAAGCTTCCACGCAGCAAACGACCGTAGGGCTTGCAGATTGGGATGTTCCCCCTTATACTAACCATCCTTCCTAGGGATTACACTAGAGCTTCCCTATTATCATCCCTATTAAAACCCTAAACTCGCAATATACGGCCCAGTGTAAGACTGTTAACTGTTAGTATAAGGGGGGAACATCCCAACTGTCAGACTTTGGAGGTTCAGGATCAGCCTTCGGCGTCGAAGGGTTGCGAGGTTGAGGGCTTTAGACGGCCGATGGGTTCTTCTACTAAGCTTCAGAACCAGTAGTATTGGCAATATTGCCTTTTCAAAATCAACCCGCTAGCAGTTCAGCACATTTTCACCCTAAACCCTAAACCCCAAGAACCATAAACCCTGAGTCCTTCCCCAAGGGTCCATGTACCTCTACAGGATATACTTGGACCCTAAAGCTACTAGTACATATTCTGGGACCTGGCACCTATAAACTCTATGCATCCTGTAAGGTTCCCTGTAAACCCTATAAACCCTACACACCCTACCCTTTCAACAATACAACTCCTTTGTGCCTACAAACACCATAAGTCAAAGCATCTGGTGCTTCACCGCCTCCGAATGCGACTGCGCCACCGTCTGGCCTCAAGTGATTCTTGACACCCTCAACCCTAGACCCCCCAAACCTACGCCCTAACACCCTTCAAACCCCAAAACCATAAACCCTAAACCCTAAACCCCAAAACCAGAAACCCAAACTTTAGAATCCTCCAAAGCCCGACAGCAGCAAAAATGCTACTGGTAGGTAAACAGAGTAAATCTGCTGACGCGGGAACCCTACAACCTAAACCCTAAACCCCGAATCCCCCTCAACCTGAAACCCTCGGCTTTGGGGTTTTTACTTTAGGGGCGTGGTGTATCTAGGGCAACGTCGAAGGTTTTGAAGTTTTGGGGTACATTTAAGCCTAGAAACCCGGTAAACCCTGAACAAAACTTCTTATAAGCCCAGTAAGCCCGAAAAGCCCTATAAACCCTGTGAACCCTGAAAGCCCTCTAAACCCTGTAAGCCCTCTAAACCCTACAAGCCCTAACCCTGTAAACCCTGAACCCTAAACCCTACGCCCTAAACCCTAAGCCCCAAGCCCTAAGCCCCAAGCCCTAAGCCCAGCCGAAGCCCTAAACCCTAAACCCGAAGTCTGAAGTCCATAAAGGGCATTCAGCCATGAACCTCTTTTTGCTCTAGGGCGTTCATAGGGTTTTTGGGAAGCGGCCCATATTCCCGTATTAGGGCTTAGTTGGGACGACTGAGCGCCTATTTGGGGAATATGGGGCCCCACACCCCCCCTCCCTTCCACCCTTGGTTCCTTATGACACTGGGTTCGTGCGAAAGGAAATTTTGGTTCAGCTACCACCACAGGGCTATATGGAACATATCGTGCCTCTAGAATGGTAACTTTCTGAGTTGCGGACAAATAACCCAGTAACTTGAAAACAAGCGGCAGGTCTTTGTGACGGAAGCCCAATCTTTTGGAAAGCTGGGTGTAGCGACCTCCTGACCTGAACAAAACAGGGTGCTGGCATCATGAACCCCAAAACCCCTAAGCCCTAAACGCTGCTCTAAGTATCCCACTACCCCAGGAGACAGGCCGAACTTGGTCTCAACACCCGCCAAACCCTAGAGACGTTAAACCCAACACCTAAACCCCTAAAGCTTGGGATGTTCCTTCCCTTATACTAAAAGTCCTGAATGCTATAAATCCTCTCAAGGACTGTTCGTATAAGGGGGAACATCCCAACCTATAACCCCCTTAAACCCCTGAAAACGGCCCACTATAGGGTTGACCCCTAAAGCCCTAAACCCTAAACCCTAAGCCCCTAAGCCCCCTAAACAGCCCTAGAAAGCCCTAAGAAGCGAGGGGGGATGGCGGGTCAGGTGCTGCGGAGGTCTTCTCGGCCGAGCCCCCCAAGCGCTAAGCCCTCTACCCCTCGAAAATCCAACCCTGAACCCTGAACCCTAAACCCTAAACCCTAAACCCTACACCCTACACCCTAAACACTAAACCCTAAACCCAACCCCAAACCCTGGACCTTAAACCCCCTGAAGCCCTAGACTCCAAACCCGAAGCCTAAGCCACAGGCCCCCATGATTTTTGGGAACTTCTGGGCGTGCTTGCACTTGGTAGCCCGCGGTTTAGGGTTTAGGGTTTAGGGTTTAGGGTTCAGGGTTTAGGGTTTAGGGTCTAGGGTTTAGGGTTTAGGGTTTAGGGTTTAGGGTTTAGGGTTTAGGGTTTAGGGTTTAGGGTTTAGGGTTTAGGGTTTAGGGTTTAGGGTTTGGGGTTTAGGGTTTAGTGTTTAGGGTTTAGGGTTGAGGGTTTAGGGTTTAGAGTTTAGGGTTACTAGACCCAAGCGTACCTTGGGAATAAACGGGTACCCTTCTTGGCTTACTGGGTCCTAGCATACTCTAAACAGGATACCTCTTTTTGGGGCTTGGTTGCTTCAAAAGGGAACGTAACACCGAACAGAAGGGCAAAAGAGCGCCGCTGGGCTCCCAAGTTCAGGCAAAAGGCCTTCCATATCTTTAAGGTCCTTCTCGAACTTCTCAAAGAGAGGTAGGAGCCTGGGAGGGCTGGACGCAGCCTGGGAGCCTCACTCTAACCTCACAGCTTGGGATGTTGCCCCTTCTACTAACAGTCCTTAACAGGGATTGTCTAGTAGGGCGTCCTAGAATCCCTGTTAAGGACTGTTAGTATAAGGGGGAACACCGACTCATAACCCTAAACCCTAAACCTTACGATCTTCCTAAACCTTACGACCCCGCCCTAAATCCTGGGACCTCTCAACAACAAGAGCTGCGTTCACCCCAAGCCTAGTCATCCACCACCGTCTCAAAAGCGTCCCCCAACCGCCAGACGCCTATCATCTCCAGAAATAGACCGTATGCCTTGAAAGTGAAGCGCCAAGGAAGCCCCGAGCCCAAACCATTTCCGGATGTAAACTGGGGGTTGAGGATTCCAAGGCGGAAACAAACCCCGAAACCCTTTCCTCACCCAAGAGAAGCTTGGTAGCCCTGATGTTACAATAAGGGCACCCTTTTGGGTTGGTTACTTTGTAAGGGTTCCTTGAACAAAAAATGGGAAAAGGGTACCAGTGAGCTACCGAGACAGAGCTGACCAAGGCACTGCTCAAGAGCCTTGCTTTTTCCAACCTTCTGAAGATCCTACAGGCACTTGCTGGCTGAGATGTCTGGGGCATTTGCAAGTCACCCAAAAAAAGGAAAAAGCTTCCAAGTCAGCCACACAGGAGAGGAGGTCTCAAAGTTGACGGTTTAGGCAAAAAAGGCTTTCTGGCCCAGGGTTTGGGAAGGTTTGGGCCTCAGGGGCAAGGTTCAGGAAGGAGAGGGGACGTTTAGTTGAAGACATTCAGGTCGGTTTCCGGCCTCAAAAATCCTGAGCCTTGCCTTGTGGACTGAACCAGCCTTTGCGGTTTAAAGGGGCTTCTAAGGGAACCTAAACCCTAACAAAAGGGAATCAGGGCCTACTCTGGGGTCCTAACACGAACAGGGCAAACAGGGATTACTTAGTAGCCCAGCAGCCATCTTATCATAAGGGCGCCCTTTTGTGGGCCGGCTATTTTATAGGGGAAACCAGAACCCCCAAAAAAGGGTAAAGGGTACCAGTGGGCTACCAAGGATTGTGAGTAGTGTGGGGAGCACATGGTGGTCACTTTTGGGGCCCCCCTATAAGTGCTCAGGAATTGTCGGTAACAGAGTCAATAGGAGTAGAAAAACCCTAAACCCTAAACCCTACGTAAACCCTAAACCCTAAACCCGACATGCGAATGTGGATGAGCCCTCTAGAACTATCGGAAACTATCCTGTTTTTTTTCAGCTACGGCCCCTCCGATGTGACTGTCCCCCCCACCCCCTTTCGAAGAAGCTGTGGGTGTGGCCACGGTAGACGAGCACACTCGTAGGAACCCTTCATCCCTTCGTGCAGCCCTAAACGCACCCCTAAACACTTTTATGTTGGAATCTTCCCCGTATACAAACAGTCCTTGATAGGGATCATAGTACCCCCCTCTATATCCCCCTACGTACTTTACTCCCTGCTAAGGACTGTTAGTATGAGGGGGAACATCCCAACATATGCGTTTACACCCAGACGCCTCTGTGTTGAAAGCCACCCTGGATCCGTTGCTGTGCCCCATGCACAACCTTCACACCCGCTCGCTCACCCCG
>CAJNDS010002568.1:746412-766412 GCA_905221605.1 Symbiodinium natans
GAAGGATTTCCGGGTACGTTGACCCTTCCAACACCCAACACTAACTCCTTTCTACAATACCCACTGCAGCTCCGCACTCCCCCTGTCCTAGGATTTCCTAGGACACATTGGAGGTGCAGATCTTTTGGCCAAAAACTGCCATTAAGGCAGCAGCCAGCTGCTTGAAATGCACCATATGGTTTTACGTCATCCAGGACGAAATTATAGCTCATTGGCTAACCCACTAACCACAGAGAATCTTTTTCCACCATGATCCTCTTATCATTGAAGACTCTTCGGCCTTCTTCACCACAAACCGTGGTCTTCGCTACGCGAAAAACTACTGACTTCTACTATCAGGGATTTCCATACCCTTAATAGTAACCACCACATTGTCAGCACATTGGCTGTTCCAGCGCACCTGTCTCCAGAAAGAGAAAAACCATCCCTTCATCCATACCATCCAATCACTTCTTTTTCCGATTGTTGGCAATTCTGAGGTGAAGTTGCAGCAGAATATACTCCAGGTCCGAAACTGTAAGAACAGGATCCTGCACGCACCTTTGAATTGAGGATACCAATCCTTCTCTCTTTGCGTCCTCAATCGCTTGGCAAGATTGACCCAGCTCTGCATTCACAGTGGTAGACGCTGGTGCATCCACATCAGATGGACGATCCTTTTCCTCAGGACCTTGCACCATTACCACCTCTTCCTTTTTGGGACTCTGACTTTTCTCCTTCTTCTTCGTCTTTCCACCGACATTTGACTTTGTGCGCATTTTCGAGGCTTTTTCCCCTGCAGAAACCACCGCATTGGATGATGATCCACCCCTCTCAATGTTCGCCGGCATCTTCTTCGGCTTTGGAACCAGAAGAGTGTAAGGATCTTCGATAGCTGCAGCTTTCCTCTTCTTTTTGGCCTTTTTCATCTCCTCCTCAACGGCAACCTCCGTCTCCGAAGTCTCAACCACCTCCTTTTCGGCAGGAATA
This sequence comes from Symbiodinium natans, assembly GCA_905221605.1. Classification (NCBI taxonomy): domain Eukaryota; class Dinophyceae; order Suessiales; family Symbiodiniaceae; genus Symbiodinium; species Symbiodinium natans. Next base: position 747,382 of record CAJNDS010002568.1, read on the forward strand.
TCCTTGCTGGACTCCCTTTCTAGGGACCTCTTTTTTCCCCTTTTGGGATCTTTCTCTTCTCCCACGTTGGCACGCTCGAACCATATCCTCAGGTCATTGACCCATTCTTCCACCTCCGCGAGCGAAACATCATACGACTTCACTACTTCGTGAAGTTCCAGCACGGACAGCATACTAGTGGTCCACGAAACCCATTCTCTATCCATCTGGTCAGTATCTCCATTGAACTTCAGGAGTTTGAACAGTGGGTCCGCCTCTGCTCGAGCCAAATCTGACTTGCCATCGGACAGAAATGAAATCGCCTCCATCAACAGTTCCGTCATTTTGGTATCATCGTCATAAACCATAAAATCCTCCTCACCATCATCGAACTGTTCAGGAGAGATTTCCTTTTCTCCACCTTTTGCACCAGAACTTCTCCTTGGACCATCCCTTGGGGGCGTCCTTGGAGACCTTGGCCTCTGTTCATCCAGCGGAACACCATGCTCGAAGACACACCTGTCACCATAACGACACTTCCCAGACTGAGCAAACTGGATGCACCTCACACCAGTTGACCAGTTGCATCGTGCGAGAACGCACACTCCTTCCCAGCGAAGCAGGGTCTCCCCGCCACATAGTATTTGCACCAATACGAATGCAGCACCACATCATCTTCTGAATGGATGAATTTGCAGTCTTCACCAAATTTGCAGCGATCTTTTCCCCTGCTGAACCAATAGCAGAAGCCTTTCTTCCTCTTCTCCAAGCTCTCCGCCTCGTACCGGTCCATAGGGCGATTCTGCTCTACATGAACATTGCCATGTACCTGAGAACTGCTCCCTTCACCCAAGGTGCTATCAGTATTTGATGCTTGGAGTACAGCTGGAAAACCTGGCCTTGGTCCTACCACCTTCATGATTGGTTTTCCGCCAGCTCCTGAGCCATGCTGAGACGATCCAAAAACATTGAACATTTTCAGGAAGGCCTTTCTAGTGCCGATCTTCTGCACCCTTTTGATTGGACGTTTCATTGCTCCAACCTTGCATCCAGATGCGTTCAAACGACACAACCTCCTATACCCAGCTCTATATCCCTTCTTCCAAAGAGCCATAAGAATTTTAGAGGCAGTAACATTCTCCACCTCTACCTTTTCCAACGGTCCCTCACTTCCCGGAACAAACCCATCCAACCCATCCATATCTGAAGACCTTTCCATCTTTTTTGACACCACTTCGTCGAGGTAGTCTTCCGAGATCCAGGGTAAGTTCCTCTTAGAGGAAGGATTGTCACCATTGTTTGGTCCTTCACCAGGATACCCTTTTGTGCTGTCAAAGATCTTACCAGTAGTGCGGTCCTGCGTAGAGAAATTGGAAGCAACGCGGGAGTACACTGACCACAAGAAAATCCTTGTGTCCGCCAGTCTTGATGACCCACTGGATGTCTCCTCTTCCGGAGAAACTTCTGGCGCTTTGCCATCCCTTCCAGTGTCACCAATTGTCTCACCTCCAGCATCTTCAATGGGGATAAGGGATTCATTGTTCCCTTGATCAAGTACCGCAACCTCCGGTCCAAGAACTTCCAGCACCGCTGTCGAAGGATCCACTTCTTCATCAGCATCGTCGTCCATCCTTCTCCAGAGAACCTCCAATTGATCAGCGCAAGTCGCCGCCTGAAGGAACTCCATCAACTGGGCCCTCCCGCGCTGCCAGAGAAACTCCAAGAACATCACTGACCCTTGAGCTCCTAGGGTAAGGACAGGATGAACCAATTTGGCTACCCTCGCCATAAGTTCAATGTGAACTTCCATGCCTGGACTGCGACTCCAATCATAGGCAATTGCCTCCATAGCAGTTCCAAACTTATCAGTATTTTTGAATTCCCCTTCCAGACCAGGAGATAGCAATGCACCCATCACCGAAAGAGGGTAATTTCCCACCGCCGGCAAGCACGGATTGTCATGGAACGACTGATGCAAATCACCATAATATCCTTGATCTCTCCTTTGAAAAAGGAGTGCTCCAGTCCCTAGCTGGGCATTCATTTCATCCACTTGAACCATTTCAGCACATATCCTCTGTGCCGTAGCCGCTATTGCTGGCCAGATGGTACGATCGGTCAGACCGCGACGCATAACCCAATCAGTTGTTGGCGACTGAATCAGCGTTCCTGGATCATACACCATAACCACCATCGCACCATCATCCATTGACTGATCAGCATCGTCCTCCAGTGCCAGGTTCTCATCCTGTTCGCTTGCACCCTCGGATGACATGCTAATAACCAAATTTCGATCCATCTTATTGGACCCCTTCTGGCAGTCTCTTTGCCCCACAGGCAACTTGCCAACAGCAACCTTCCAATAAATCCGAGTCAGAAGACCTTTAACCAGCAATTGCTGAGGGTCCTTCTTCACCGGACAAACATCCAATATCTTCGCACCATCACCACGGAGTTCATTGCTCCCACCTTCTCCTTCTTTTTGGTCAGTCTCCTCGCCAGAAATTTGCACTGCTCCTTCCAGCGCCGTCTCCTGTCCAGCCACTTCTTGCCCAGGAAGAACTTGAGCGCTTTCAGATACATTCACCTGTCCAGCAACACCTTGCCCAGGTAAAACCTCATCCGTGGAGCCCACCGCCAGCGAACCAACCATAACTGAGCCATCCCTTGCTCTTTTTTGAGACTGTTCAGTTCGACGAGAAGGTTGTGGTAGCGAAAAAACTTGTGAAGTCACTTCTTGGCGGGTCTCCCCCCGCGACGCTTTGTCGCGCCCTTCGCCAAGGTGAACCGATTTTTTCTGCCCGTCATTGGGGCCTGAAGAACCACCCAGCGGAACATTGCCACGAATCGCAGTTCTCTGTGAATCCCTTTCTTGCAAAAAGATTTCCCTCATGCGTTGCGCGGCATTGGTCTCCTCCTCGCTTGAATCGCTTGAGGAAGCGGCATAAGAGACCAAAGCCTCCGCCTGTTCATCATCATCCACCACATCTGCCCACGCTCTGCTGAACCGATACGACAACCCACCACGAGGCTTCAGTTCCAGTGGCTGTGGCTTTTCCACCACTTCCGCCGGTTGCACTCGTCGTTGTGAACGAGAGCGTGGCACCTGTCGCACCTGTTTTTTATCCAGCAAGGGCCTTCCCCTTCTTACAGGGTTTGATCTTGACCGATACTTTTTTCTTGGCGGGTTCACCGGCGGCATTCCAACTCCCACCAACTGCAGCTTCTGTACGCACAGCGGAGACCTCTGCGCAAGCGTCCAAGCGTCACGGTACCTGACCTTATCAAAAAGCTCCCGATAGGAGCCTCTCGGCATTGTTTTTGCACCGGAGCCTTCAGCTTCACGCACCTGAGTGAGGGTTCGCACCGCCTCTCTTCCAGTTCCCTTGCTCCCAGAAGATTGTTGTACCCGTACAGATGCATCGGAAGGAACTGCTTTTTCCGGTCCTCCCGGACGATATCGGACACCACCAACCAATTGCAGAATTTTGCATGCTGTCACTTTGTTGATCCCTTTGTCAACCAAGTCTTCCACAAAGATGAACTCTTGCAAGTCCGACACGTTGGTCACACCAAGTGTAATCATCACCTCACTTACATGAGGGGTATACACCCGGCCCGAAGTCGAAGTCGACGGCTGATACCCATGTTTTTGCAACACGCGTAAAACAGTCACCTCCATTTCACGGTCTATACCACCAGTCGCGTCCCAGTTCCTTTTTTCACCAGGCTTTGGCGATACAGAAACAGCACGTCCTTCAGCTTCAGCATTGCTAACCATATCCACATTGGGATTCATACCCACATTGGGGTCTTCTGCAACCAAGGCTTCTTCCAGATGTTCTTCAGCGCCAGGCATCACCTCTTCCAGCACCGCCCTTTCACCCAGAGACTCAGCTGCACCATTTCCAGCTCCACCATTCTGTCCACCATCCGAGGAAGGTTGGAGCCATCGCTTGGGAGAAGGCATTGCTTCTTGATCCCAAAGATCTTAAGACAACACTCAACCGCAGGGAACCTAATTTGGGCTCATAACCTACGGGGGCAACCGAAAGGGAACAGGGAAAGAAACCAACCCTCAACAGTCGCCTACATGGATTTCCCAGATCGAACCAGAAACAAGAACACCCACCCCTAAGGAGACAGGATAAGGGAGAAGGGACGGGACTACTCCAACCCGTTAAACCCAACCCCAGGCGTACGTACTTTTTCAACAAAAGCTGACGGCTCTTGGCCATCTTGAGCCAAGAACGATTTCCGGGTACGTTGACCCTTCCAACACCCAACACTAACTCCTTTCTACAATACCCACTGCAGCTCCGCATAGGGTTTAGGGTTTAGGGTTTAGGGTTTAGGGTTGAGGGTTGAGGGTTTAGGGTTTAGGGTTTAGGGTTTAGGGTTTAGGGTTTAGGGTTTAGGGTTTAGGGTTTAGGTCAGGATTTAATCGGGACTCTATTGCCCAGCTTTCAGTGGGCAACAAAAAGTCAGGATCCAGGGTCAAGGGCATCATCCTGCACTTGAGGGCTGAGGTTAGGGGCTAGGTTTGGTTGAGAGCTTAGGATTTAAGATTTGGGGCTTTGGATTTCGGGTCCAGGGCTTGTGTCTTGGGAGTTGAGGGGTTGGAGATTTGTTGGTGTAAGGTAGTAAGGTTTGTAGGAGGCTCGGGGCATTCTAGGGCTTAATAAGGGGTTAGGGTTTGGGGTTTGAGGTTTACGGGATAGAGCTAAGGGCTTCTTGCGGATTGTGTGGAATGGCCTCCACTGCTGCCGCCACTGCTGGTGCCGCTGCTAGTGAACCTTGCGCATGTATGGCTAGACCCAAGAGTAACCTAGGAATAACCTAGGAATAAGCAGGGTATCCTTTTGGGTTTAAAAGGGGCTTCTACGGACCAAAAGGGAACCTAGATCCCACCCTGGGTCCTGTTACTTCGTAAGTATCTTGACTGCCCATTTCTTCCACAGTTGTGTTCGCACAGGACATTGTGGTCACGATGCGGTTCAGGGAGCACCGAGGCCCTAAGCACCCTGCGCCCGAACCAAAGGAATGCGCCGACTGCTGCCTGGGTACAGACTGGATGCCGAGCCGGCGACAGTCGAAGCAGAGCCTGTCCAAATGGCACTCTGCTGAGACTGAGCAGCCAGAAAGGCCTAAATGACCCAACACCAGTTTAGGGTGAGGGTATGCTATTTGTTTTGGGACGGAAAAAAATTGCCACAGGCAAGATGCAATGATTTCCGGCGGGCGTAAAGGACCACAACGAGGGCGGAATGCATGGGCTAGGGTTTCGGGTAGTGAGGTTTGATTCGGGTCTGCAGACGTCAGGGTTAGATCTCACAGGGCTCAGTGCAGAAACCTCCGCTGCTGCCGCTGCTGGTAGTGCCACTGCTGCTGAACCTTGGCTGCGATGCACGGGCAGGTACTGTTGCTGCATTGCTCAATCGATGCGCCATATCTGCTTCTTCGTACTCTGCCGCTGCCAAGCAAGCTTGCGTTCACCATGCGTTTCAGGGCGAAGCAGCAAAGACCCAAAGAAGAGCTGAATGCTGCAAGGGTACAGGCTGGATGCTGCCCCTAAGCCGGCAAATGTCGAAGCAGCACCTGTCGTGTAGACCTAAATAACCCAACACCAGCTTAGGGTGATATGCTTTGGTGCAGGGTTCCTGCTTCAGGGTTCGGGGCCTGCTTTCCAGCCGCAATGATTTCCTGCGAGCCTGGGTTTAGGGTTTAGGGATTAGGGTTTAGGGTTTAGGGATTCGGGATTCGTGAGAGTTCAGTGCACACAAACCTCCGCTGGTGCCGCTGCTGCTGGTGCCGCTGCTGCTGAACCTTGGCTGCCATAATTTATGCATGGCAAGTCCGTTAGAGGTACCGTTGCTGCATTTCTTCCTTCCACATGCCTTTTTCTGGGCAAACAGTCAATACCTAAACAAAAGCCGCATGTTGCCCGGGTACAGGCTGGATGCTGAGCCCGCGAATGTCGAAGCAGCACCTGTCGTGTAGGCCTAAATAACCCAACAGACAACAACAGTTTAGGGTGATATGGTTTGGTGAGGGGTTCCTGCTTCAGGGTTCCCTGCTTTCCAGCCGCAATGATTTCCTGCGAGCCAAGCACTGCAGATTCAGTGCACCAAACCTCCGCTGGTGCCGCTGCTACTGGTGCCGCTGCTGCTGAACCTTGGCTGCCATAATTTATGCATGGCAAGTCCGTTGGAGGTACCGTTGCTGCCTTTCTTCGTGCACCATAAAACCTGAAGAAGAGCCGCATGCTGCCCGGGTACAGGCTGGATGCTGAGCCGGCAAATGTCGAAGCAGCACCTGTCGTGTAGGCTTAAACAACCCAACACCAGTTCAGGGTGAAATGGTTTGCTCCTTGAGGGTTCGGGGCCTGCTTTCCAGCCGCAATGATTTCCTGCGAGCCTAGCACTGCAAATGAGTATCGTGAGGGTTCAGTGCACAAACCTCCGCTGGTGCCGCTGCTGCTGGTGCCGCTGCTGCTGAACCTTGGCTGCCATAATTTATGCATGGCAAGTCCGTTGGAGGTACCCGTTGCTGCATTTCTTCCTTCCACATGCCGTTTTCTGGGCAAACAGTCAATACCTAAACAAGAGCCGCATGCTGCCCGGGTACAGGCTGGATGCTGAGCCGGCGAAAGTCGAAGCAGCACCTGTCGTGTAGGCCTAAATAACCCGACACCCGCTAAGGCCGCTAAGGGTGATAGCCGCAATGATTTCCTTCTAGCCTAGCACTGCAAATGAGCTTCTGAGTATCGCGAAGGTTCAACGCAGGAGCCTCCGCTGGTGCCGCTGCCAGTGCCGCTGCTGCTGAACCTTGGCTGCCATAAAGATGCACGGCAAGTCCGTTGGAGGTACCGTTGCTGCCTTTCTTCCCTAGCCGCCTCCTGGACTTATTGGCTTTTAAACGATGATAACGTGAGTTTAAGCAGTTCCATGCCCCGATTGCCCCTGACAAGCCCTCCAGAAGCAGTCAAAGCTTTGTGATTTGATTTAGTTGAACTCGGTCACGCAACAGTTAAATGTAGTCAAGATGGTTGTAAAAAACACAACGAAGTTGTGTCGAGTCATGTTTTCGTCTGTTTCTGGTAGGTTTGTGGGCATGAGGCGAATTTTGCTAGCATGTTGGCTCAATTTTGCACAGAGGCCTACATCGGGCCATGGCTGTTTGAAAACAGCCTACAGCTTCTCAGCAAAGGTTTTCTGCTCCAAGTGAACAGCGCTGCCCAACTTCAGTGCCTTGCGTTAGCAGCAGCACAAAGTCGCTGCTAGGCTTGGTGGTGAAAGACACAAGCTTGGGGGTTTTAGGAGAAAGAAGGGGACACCCTAAAAAAAGACACCCCAAATACTAGGATTCCCTTGATAATAAGGAGCCCCAATAAGGTACCTCGAATTTCGGAAACCCCCCAAGTTTCGGTCTTAGACCGAGACTTCAGGCCAGCATGGGCTCTTCAAGAGGGAAGCCTGGTCAGGTTAGCAGTAAAACCCTAAACCCTAAACCCTAAACCCTAAACCCTAAACCCTAAACCCTAAACCCTAAACCCTAAACCCTAAACCCTAAACCCTTTCAAAGAAATTGCCGAGACGAAAAGGGTAGCGAAAAAGCAGCCTCGAAAAGTCAGAAGGAGCTATACAGAGGTAGGCGGACTTCTATCATAACCGGTTTTGAAGAAGTATAAATATATCGTAAATCCAGGGGCCATCTAAAGTTCTAAAGAGGTGACCATGCGGTTCAGGTGAACCAGCACATGAAGAAGAGCCGAATGCTGCCAGTGTACAGGCTGGATGCTGAGCCCGCGAATGTCGAAGCAGAACCTACCGTCCAGGCATATATCAACCCTAGTTTAGGGTGCTATGGTTCGGAGTGAAGGGATGTTGCCTCAAGGGTCAGGGCTGCAGAAGGTTGTCCAGCCGCAATGTCCTGCTAGCCTAGCACTTCAAGTGAGTATCGTGAGGGCTCAGTGCACCAAACCTCCGCTGGTGCCGCTGCTGGTGCCGCTGCTGCTGAACCTTGGCTGCCATAATTAATGCATGGCCAGTCCGTTGGAGGTACCGTTGCTGCATTTCTTCCTTCTACATGCCGTTTTCTGGGCAAACAGTCAATACCTGAACAAGAGCCGCATGCTGCCCGGGTACAGGCTGGATGCTGAGCCGGCGAATGTCGAAGCAGCACCTGTCGTGCAGGCCCTAAATAACCCAACAGACAACACCAGTTCAGGGTGATATGGTTTGGTCAAGGGTTCCTGCTTCAGGGTTCGGGGCCTGCTTTCCAGCCGCATGATTTCCTGCGAGCCTAGCACTGCAAATGAGTATCGTGAGGGCTCAGTGCACAAACCTCCGCTGGTGCCGCTGCTGGTGCCGCTGCTGCTGAACCTTGGCTGCCATAATTTATGCATGGCAAGCCTGTTGGAGGTACCGTTGCTGCATTTCTTCCTTCCACATGCGGTTCAGTAAAGACCGAAAGAAGGGCCCCCAAACCCTAAAACCTAAACCCTAAACCCTAAACCCTAAGCCCGAATGCTGCCAGGGAACAGGCTGGATGCGGAGCCGGCGAGTTTCGAAGCAGCACCTGTCGAAAACAGGTATTCTGCTGAAAAAAAATGTAGGCCTACGTAACTCACCCCCCTCACCCCCCCCCCCCCTTCCTACCCCTCCCGTGCTCCTCCCCCCCACTCCTCCCACCCCTCCTCCCCCCCCCCCTCGCCCCCAGACCCTTGCCTCCCGCCGTCGCCGCCGGCGCGGCCCTGCGTGAAGACTTGTGGTGGGTTCAGGGTTTCACGCTAAGAGTCTATCCCTAAACCCTCAATCGTGGGCCAGACTCGACTTCATGGGTTTTACCCTAAAGCACACAAACCCTAAAGTCTTCAAGTAGTTTCATGGTCTTTTAGTCTGGGCCCTCAAATGGGTACCCTGTTTATCCCCTTAGATACCCTACACAAATTAGGGGCCCATTCCTCAGAACCCTTGAAAGGAGGTAAGGGACCATATTAAGGGCCCATGTAACGACCCGGAGACCAGATCCCCAACCCCGGCCCTCAACCTTAAGTAGTTCCCCCCTGAACCCTAAAGCCCTAAACCCCACAAAGCCCAAAAAACCCTACACCCCAAACCCGAAACCCAAAAACCCTAAAACCCCAAACCCTAAAACCCTAAAACCCTGAAACCCTGAGCCCATCCAAGAATCCCGAGGTCGCCGGCAGCAAGATGCGAACAAAATGCCTGACCTACTGGGTCTTAGTAGGGAATGAGGGAATGAGGTAACCCTGAACCCTAAACCCTAAACCCCATATTTACCCTTCATCGGATTATATCGGGTAGTTGAGTCTGGGTTCAAGGCCATTTGTAGGGGTACTGTTCCCAGGTATAAGCCTAACCCTACGGGCCCGTGTACCTCATTAGCATATACTTCTTGGCCCACAAGTCCATGAGTCCCTGTTAGGCATTAATTTAAGGCCTAAGCGTTCCTTATCAGGTACATGGACCCTTAGGGTTATGTATACGACCCCTCAACCCTAAACCCTAAACCCTAAACCGTAACACCCTTAGGCTAAGTGCAGACACACCTGGGCCTGAGCCCCCCGCGCCAAATCCGCGGGGGTGATCGCGTCCGCGGCCGCAGAACCTGGAGCTTTCTGGGGGCTTGAGGCTTGAGGGTTGAGGTATATGGGGTTTAGGGCGTAGGGCGTAGGGCGTAGGGCGTAGGGCGTAGGGCGTAGGGCGTAGGGCGTAGGGCGTAGGGCGTAGGGCGTAGGGTTTAGGGTTTAGGCTTCAGGCTTTAGGCCTTGGGGTTTGCGGCGGTCTAGGGTTAGGGTGTATACAGCAGAGCTTATTTGAGCCTAACGGCTTATTTCAGGATCTATAGATGTTGTTGAAATATCGGTTTTGAGGCATTGCAACTGATGTGGATGGTTGATCTACATTACTGTACCTTCAACTATGAGGGTTTCCGAAATTCAGGGTTTCTCTTCCTGCGCGAGGGGGGCGGGGGGGGGGGGGGGGGGGGGGGGCCTTGAATTGACGGAATTCTATTCCGGGTTCTATTGAGATAAAGAAGGGGTGCCCACCCATTTTGGGAAACATACCCAGTACACGATGAGTGTAGATCAACCCATGTCAGGCAGGGTTTTAACTACTCGCATACCCAAAAGGGCACCCAGCATACACTCACCAACATGCAAAAGGGACCCTATATACACCAACAAACAGGAACATAACCCCTGTTTCTTGTAGGGTCCACGGTCTTGGGTGCTATAATAAACCCCACCTGAACCAGAAGGGCCTGATGTTGGACTTCTGTGACCCCCAACCACAAAAGACCCTAAGTAAGCACATCAGTTTGACAAACCGTCGAGACGTCCCTTCGGCTTCCATGGTCAGGAAATACACCCTAAACCCTAAACCCTGAACCGCCTAAACCCTAAACCCTTGACCGCCTAAACCCTAAACCCTCTAGTCACGGGCGGTTGCGCGGCGCCTCGTCTCCTATAGGACTCAAAAACGCTGCTACGGCTCCTTGTAGCCTCAAAGTCCGAGAAACCCCACGAAACCTTGAAAACCCTAGGCAAAAACCTAACAACCCCGTGATCCCTTTGCTCCCCTGCTGGCTTTTGGCGCCTCCCGGCGCAGGCGGGTAGGTCTCCGGCTGCACCCCGTACTTCTTGCAGACCTGGCTGTGTTGGGCGTGGCTCTATTTGGGGGTTTCCAAGATTATGGATACCTTGTCGGGGTCCTGAATATATATGGGAATCCTACTATTTAGGGGGGGCTATGAAGGGTCCCTTGTTTTCGTAAACTCCCATTTAACGTTTGGGTTTAGGGTCTAAGGCAACCCAAAACCCTCACGACTTGAGTCCACAGACCCTTCAACCCTAGACCCAAAAGGCGGACTCGGAGTCCGGGGTGGGTGTTGGGGCCTATTTCAAAAACAGGGTTTAGGGTTTAGGGTTTAGGGTTTAGGGTTTGGGGTTTGGGGTTTGGGGTTTGGGGTTTAGGGTTTAGGGTTTAGGGTCAGCAGGGATTCTGCAAGGGTTGGGGCACATAGACATTTAACATGTAAGTTTCCAGATAAACTTCAAACCTTCTCCGACAGCCGAAACCTCATGGAGGGGGCGGGGGGGGAGGGGGGGGGGGGGGGGTTAGGGAGGGCAGGGCTGAGGGATCCCCTGAACCCTAAACCCTAAACCCTAAACCCTAAACCCTAAAACCTGAAACACTTCAAGGTCAGGCTCTCATGGACTCTCGGGAGAGATGGAAGAGTGGGTCGCCTCTAGAATACCGCGACCCTCAGCACAACGCTCCCAAGGGCTTTGTAGAGACTCTGGGTTTAGGGTTTAGGCTTTAGGGTTTAGGGTTTAGGGTTTAGGGTTTAGGGTTTAGGGTTATAGGTTTAAGGTTCAGGGGCCCGCAGCATAGCACTCATGGTCCATGTGAAGCCCAAAGCCCTAAGCCCCCTAAGCCGCGAAATTCCGCGTAAATTGTACTAAGTTACTATTGTGCCCTCTAAACCCTAAACCCTAAAACCCTAAACCCTAAACCCCAAACCTAAACCTAAACCCTCAACCCCAAACCAACCGCGCCTTCTGGTACATCTCCAGCTCCTTTCCTTGTATTTCTCTTCGAGCAGACCGTCGATCCTTAGACAGGTTTGGGTTTGGCAGCCCCAAACCCCAAACCCCAAACCCTAAACCCTAAACCCTAAGGCTCGCGAGTCGCCGTGTATGCTGCTTAGGCCATGCGAATCATGCAAACCCCCACACCGAACAAGGACCTTCCTCCTAACTCCCACCCCCAATCCTGATGAATAGCCTTCAACTGACTGCACATCCTCCACCCCACCACACCACCACACACCACCCCACCCACCCCACCACCCCACTACCCACCACCCACCACCCACCCCAAAAACCCGAAAACCCTAAGCTCTTCTCACTTAAACCCAAAACCCAAACCACCAAAACCCCTACATAGGCCCCAAGCCCTGGAGAGCCATCAGTAGACACTTGGCCATTAAATGGGTTCCCACGTAGTAGCTTTGGTGGGGCCCAAGTATATACCATATGGGGGTTTACGAGAATAAGGGACCCCGAATATAAACCCCCAAATAGCAGGATTCCCTTATCATAAGGACCCCAATAAGGTACCCTAATTTCGGAAACCCCAAGTAACCCTAAACCCCAAACCCTAAAACCTGAGCCCTAAATCCTAAACCTAAACCCATATAGCATACGTCCCTAAGAGGAAGCGCAACGGCAGGTCGCAGTCTTTGAGCGCGGACGCGCCCACCTTGTCCGGGTTGTGCTTTGTATACACCTCCGCACTCGGAGGGTCTGGCTATATTTAGGTTTAGGGGCTTAGGGTTAGGGGTGTAGGGTTTAGGGGTTTAGGGATTAGGGTTTAGGGTTAGGGTTTCGGGTTTCGGGTTTCGGTTTCGGGTTTAGTTTAGGGTTTAAGGTTTAGGGTTTAGGGTTTAGGTTTAGAGTTAGGGTTTAGGGTTTTAGGGCCGTTTAGGGTTTTTTTAGGGTTAGGGTTAGGGTCCATGCACCCTGTATAAAACCCTAACCTTTCCAAACACAAACCCAAAAGATGGACCTACTTGTGAGGTCTACGCTCCGGGAAGGTACTCTTGAGTCTGCCCCTGATCCCCAAAAGCCCTAACATCTAAGCCTAAGCCCTACCTAAACCCTAACCCTAAACCCTAAACCCTAAACCCTTACCCTTAAACCCTAAACCCTAAACCCTGGGGGCCAACAGGGACCTAGACCCTAGGTTGAAAGTTCTGGCTGAGCAAGGCTTAGGGTATTGAGGGGTTGACGGCTAAGGGGGAGCTAGGGGCTTAGGGTATTTAGGGGTTTAGGGCTCGGGGCATTTTAGGGATTTGAGGGCTTTGGTAGGGTTTGGGTTTCGGGTTTAGGGTTTAGGGTTTCGGGTTTCGGGTTTAGGGCTTAGGGTTTAGGGTTTAGGGTTTAGGGTTTCGAATCTAGGGTTTGAGGGTTTAGCCGCCAGACCCTCACCAGCTTCTCCCGGCACCAGTCCTGACCGAGGACAAGCGTTGGGACTTTAGGGTTTTAGGGTTTAGGGTTTTAGGGTTTAGGGGTTAGGGGTTTTAGGGTTTAGGGTTGAGGGTTGTTTGAGGGTTGAGGGTTGAGGGGTTTGAGGGTTTGAGGGTTTGAGGGTTTGAGGGTTTGAGGGTTTTAAGGTTTTGAGGGTTTTGAGGGGTTTAGGGTTTAGGGTTTAGGGTGTAGGGTTTTAGGTTTGGGGTTTAGGGAGTAGGGTTTAGGGTTAAGGGTTTAGGGTTCAGGGCTTAGGGTTTAGGGTTTAGGGTTTGGAGGCTGTATAACTTTGCTAGCTGCTAGTTGAAAATTACTCCAATTCCCAGCAAGTTTGATCGTCAAGGTCATTCTTGCAATTTTTCTGTGGGCTTCGGCCCAACAGAAATTACCCAAAATCAATCTCCGTCACAAAACCCACAGGGCTTAGTGTACCTAATTCTCATCCAACATGTCCCTATGAATGTCAAAGTCCAATATGGGCCCGTGTTCGTGAATACGATCCTTTTGAGGGAGGGGGCGCTTTAAACCCAAAATCCTAGGGGTGCAAACCATCAGAACAAACCATGAAAACTTACTCTTCATCAACTAGCCAGGAAACCTTCAAGCAAGGCCTGCGGCTGAATGCACGTTCATGGGTTTTGCTGTGGACCTGTTCATGGACTTCCCATAGACGGTCGTGGACCCGGCAGGAGTCAAGAACAATTTCACGACTGCCAATCTTGTCAAGGCACTTAGTAACCATTATAAGTGTAGTTGTAAAACCCATATAAGCCCCTGATGTACCCGAGTAGGGTTATAATGAGTTGTAAGTACATTTATACCTGGTTATTCAGATAGTACTTGTGAACCTCCAAGTAAATCTTTCCAACCCCCTGTCCTTGACGTCTGGAGTCTGCGATGCATCTGGCCTCAGCCAGGAGCAGCACGGAGCGAACCCTCGTGTAAAGCACTTTCAGCCCGTAAAAAAAGTAGGCATGTTCAAAACCCTTGAACCTTTGAGCGCTCACCACCTTAAACCCATATAGCCTTGTACGAGTAACACTTATAACCCTTATAATCGCTTATGACTGACCCCTATAACCCTCATAACCCCTCATAACCCCTCAGCCGCGACACAGCAGTCAGCCCTAGAATGTCAGATCTGTGTCGCCCCCCCCCACAGAAACTGCCGGGCTTTCGTTGGGACAATTGTGCAGTTTGGGGGTTAAACAGGGTGTCGGGCGCAAATCGGGTCCAGCATTCAGAGTTCAGCATTTAGGTTCAGGGGCTCAGGTCGTAGGATCGAGATCGAGAGATAGCCAAGAAGGAGCCCCAAGATTCAAAACGGCCGAGTAGGGCCCTGACCTTTCTTCTGGGCCAGCACCCCCCCTCCCCCCCCCCCCCCCCCCCCTCCCGCCGGAATCGAGGGTAGAGCTTCGCACCATTTGCTTGACTTGCGGATTTGTAAGGCCAGGGGGCGTTTCAAGTGCACTTGAGACTTCAGTGATTCGGCCCCCTGTATGACCAGCACTGGTTTACACTTGGCGTTTTGATTTGCAAGTGTAAAGATCTCTAGGTTCTAGGCTACTAAGTAGGACACAGGTACCCCGGGCTCACGCAGCCCTTCTCGGGCTTTCTACGGTGGACGCTCTTTAAAAGGTAGGAACTGTGTGGACCCTTTGACTGAACGCGTGGGCCGTAGGGAATGCTGTTCGGAGGGGAACAGGGCTTAGAGGGTTCGAACGATCCTCTCACATTGAGCACGCGGCAGGCTGGAGAAGAGCGAGCCTGTAGAGAACTTCTCCTGCCGTTCGGAGGGTAGTGCGTATAGATACAAGGATGGCCCCCCCTTAAAGCCCTCTGAAGCATGTTCCTAAATGGTATCCTCATGAACCCAAATCAGGGAAGATATCCAAGGGCTCTACGCACCTGGGCTAGTGTTCAGCCAGTGTTCAACCCACACACCCTACTATAAGAAGCTCGTAGAGTCGTAGAGTGACGCTATCTGGACTCTAAGCCTGTTGTAGGGGGCATCTAGGACATATTTGTATACGTATATGGGGGTTTACGAGAATAAGGGACCCCTAATATAGAACTCGACATAGTAGGATTCCCTTACAATACGGACCCCAAAAAGGTACCCCTAATTTCGGAAACCCCATATAAATAGACCAACAAATTAATACATCTCTCTTTCTCTCTCTCTCTCTGGGACTGCGGCAAAACATATAAGAGGTTCAACAGCCTTGTCGGGATTGAGGAGTTCATCCCCTGCGTTCGCAAAACCAGCCGCCCTTAAGATGAGCCCCTTTACGTGCAATCGTGCAAAACCCTAAACCCTAAACCCTGAAAGGACCTAGGCTGAGGGTGCCTGAGAGCTCTTAGGGTTGAGGCCCATTCAGGGCTCAGGGGCTTCAAGGCTCCTAAACCATAAACCATAAACCCCAAACCCTAAACCCTAAACCCTAAACGCTAAACCCTTGGGGGCAGCTTCAGGGTCTTCAAAGGGCAGAATAAGTGGCCTCGGCAGCCTTCTCAGCAGGCTGGGGAGGCGCGTCCGGATAATACCCCAGACCTGACGGGACTTTCCCTAAACCCTAAACCCTAAACCCTAAACCGTAAACCCTAAACCCTAAACCCTAAACCCTAATCCTTGAAGCTCATTAAACTGAACCCCTAGCAACCGATTTAGGAGATTTAGAGTTTTTTGGAGCAATTCCCTGCAATGTTAGGGTGGGTCCTGGGGTATTCAGGGTTGTTAGGGTTGTTAGGATGCGTAGGTTCTTTTAAAGGCTTTTGTGGCGTGTTTGTCCATCCCACCCTTGCAAAGCTGATTGTCCGAGGGGGAAGGATGGGAGCTTGAATAGATCCTCGGTTTAGGGCTTAGGGTATCTAGGGCTTAAGGTCTAGGCTTTCGGTATGTAGGGTTTAAGGTTTAGGGTCCACCCTAAAAATCTCTGCCAAAGCCGAACTCGGCTAGTTGGGAACTAGCCTTCAAGATGGCATAGGGTTTGGGGGTTTTAGGGTTTAGGGTTTGGGGTTTAGGGTTTAGGGTTTAGGGTTTAGGATTTAGGGTTTAGGGTTCAGGGTTTAGGGTTTAGGGTTTAGGGTTTGAGGGTTTAGGGTTTAGGGTTCAGGGTTTAGGGTTCAGGGTTTAGGGTTTAGGGTTTAGGGTTTAGGGTTTAGGGTTTAGGGTTTAGGGTTTAGGGTTTAGGGAAACTCCGGTGGCAGGTCGTCTCGACTTGCACCCGAAAGCTCCCAAAAGGCCCAAGCCTGCCGCGCCCGACTTGAAGGCGTAGCCATCCTTCGCGCCGGAGAAGGCGGAGGCTGACTGGAAGCCCTGGCCAGGTCCCCCGAACCCCAAAACCGGTGTAGGGTTTAGGGTTTAGGGTTTAGGAGGGTTTTGGGGGTTTTAGAGGGTTTAGAGGGTTTAGAGGGTTTAGGGTCCACCTAAGGAAGGAAGATTCCCTACACCATATCCCTAAGGGTCCATGTAGCTATGTGGTATATACTTGGCCCTCAAAAGGGGTGCCCATATAGAAGTTTAGGGCCCAGGTATAGTATACAGGTACATGGACCCTTGGGGATACTAGGACCCTTCATGCTATTTCTATAGAGAGTACTCTTTGCTTCCGGGTTTTGGACGCCCGGGGCGGCGTCTTGTGCGGGTTTCAAAGGACTAGGGCTTTGGGTTTATAGTGCATTTAGGGTTGAGGGTTTAGGGTTTAGGGTTTAGGGTTTAGGGTTTAGGGTTTAGGGTTTAGGGTTTAGGGTTTAGGGTTTAGGGTTTAGGGTTTAGGGTTTAGGGTTTAGGGTTTAGGGTTTAGGGTTTAGGGTTTTACTTATAAGGTCTGAGTGTGCCTTTGGATGGCTTCGACTTCGAGCCCGCAAGCCTGTCTCACCAGTGTATATACTTCGGGTGCAGCATGTACCATCGGCAATGGAGGTACATGGGCCCATAGCAATCTCAAACCAAAAACTGAGATTTCCACACGCACACACAACTACACACACACAACTACACACACAACTACACACACTACACACACACACACACACACTACGGGCAATGTCCTATTCACCCTAACCCCTATGAGCCCTAACCCCTAACCTCCCCAAATTGCTCGACAGATGCAAGGCACCACATGCTGCCTCGACGGAAGTCGTGCCCAGGCTGCTGCCAAAGAGGGACCCACCCAACCTTCTTGATGACGGGTTTAGGGCTTCGGGCTAAACCCTAAACCCTAAACCCTCAACCCTCAACCCTCAACCCTCAACCCTCAACCCTCAACCCTCAACCCTGAGCCCAGTTCGGGTTGAGGGTCTCTTGGTATGTCAGGACTGCCGATAGCTTTGAGACGTGCTCATTCGATGGCCCGTGGTGTGGAGTCCGAAAGAATCTAGGGTTTCAGGGTTTAGGGGCTTAGAGTTTAGGATTTAGGGTTCAGGGTTTAGGGCCTTTAGGGTTTAGGGTTTCGGGTTTAGGGCCCTTAGGGTTTAAGGTTCATTGTGGTATACTCTCACATGTTGCGTTCGAGCAGGAATGCTGACTTTAGGGAGCAAGAGGGAGAGCATGTAGGGTTTAGGGCTTTGGGCTCTAGGCTTGAGGGCTTAGGGTTTTGGGGGGTTTAGGGCTTCTGGGCTTTTGTGTGCTTATGAGTCTGTATGGCTTAGGATTTAGGGTTTACTTGCTTGTTCTTAGCAGGGAACGAGGAAATTAGGCACCTTGTATCCCCCCTATCAAGACCGCCTCAGGGATTCCATAGGTACCTCATTCCGGCATTCCCCTTCTAAGAACCAGCCGGCAAAACCCTAAACCCTAAACCCTAAACCCTAAACCCCAAACCCTAAACCCTAAACCCTAAACCCTAAACCCTAAACCGCAGCTTAAGCGGGAGCGCAGGTAGGATGTGTGCTAAGGTGACGGCTGGCTGCCGAAGAGGGAGCCGCCACTTCCGGAGGCCTCCGCGCCACCTAATCCGACGAGGGAATCCGATTAGGGTTTAGGGTGTAGGGTTTAGGGTTTAGGGTTGAGGGTTTAGGGTTTAGGATTTAGGGCTTAGGGTTTAGGGTTTAGGGTTGAGGGTTTAGGGTTTAGGGTCTTTAGGCTAGGGGGTTTAGGACTTGCTTTGTGGGTTTCTGGGGGATTAGGGGGTTTCCGGCGTTTAGGGTTTGCTTAGAGACCCAGCGTCGGGGGTTTCCATGCCTTGTTCTCAGTCATGCCTTGCCTTCATTCCCGACGCAGAAGAGCAGCTCAGTAGTTTCCTAAACCCTAACCCTACCTAAACCCTGAACCCTAAACCCTAAACCCCAAACCCTCAACCCTCAACCCTAAACCCTAAACACCCCTAAATCCTAGATTGCCCAAAGCCTTAACTTGGAAAGCTTATCTGCGTGGACGTGTGAAAATTGACTTCGGGCATCCTTTTTGGCTATATTTTGGGGGGAGTAGAAATGGGGACTCTGCTTGGAGGTTCATGATACTTAGTAACCAAACTACAACTGTACTTATGACCCAATTAAAACCCTATTAGGGTATTTACGGGGCTTACAGGTAGGTGATATCTACACTGAAAACGGGTTGCTAAGTACCCTGAACCTCCAAGTACTTTTGGAAGCTCCCAAGAACCTTGCCCTAAACCCTAAACCCTCAACCCTAAACCCCCCCCACATGTTAGGACCTCGGGGTGGAGGCGTTGGGCTTTCTATTGGCTGGAGCAGGGTTTCCAGAGCACCGAACCCTGCAAACTACCCATGAGAATGGGAAGGGCGTTGGGGGTTATGATCGTAGAATTACTTATATAGGGAACCTAATACTAGTAGTCAATATTCCGACCCCTATAGTAGACTCCGGGTACGTAGGATGAAGGCTTCAGGTTTCTTCCGGTAGCCTGGAAACGTCCAACACTGCGCCGCACAACAGAGACCAAAAGCACCTTGAAATCCATTGACCTCCCTACCCCATAGGCAGACTTGAAGGGTTGAACTCCCACATGGGCTTCGGGTTTAGGGC
>CAJNDS010002568.1:771412-806412 GCA_905221605.1 Symbiodinium natans
TCGGTTGAAAACCCAGCCGAAGGTCAAGGTCTGTAGCGCGCTGGGAAGCTGCACACCTTCCAAGCTCTGGTTAAAATCATTGCCGAAGGTCAAGGTGTGTAGGCCGCTGGGAAGCTGCACCCCTTCCAAGCTCTGGTTGAAGTTACCGTCGAAGGACAAGGTCTGTAGGCAGCTGGGAAGCTGGACCCCTTTCAAGCTCTGGTTGAAACGATGGCCAAAAGTCAAGGTCTGTAGGCTTCTGGGAAGCTGCACCCCTTCCAAGCCCTGGTCGAAGACAAAACCGAAGGTCAAAGTCTGTAGGCCGCTGGGAAACTGCACCCCTTCCAAGCTCTGGTTGAAGCTTTCGCCGAAGGTCAAGGTCTGTAGGCCGCTGGGAAGCTGCACCCCTTCCAAGCTCTTGTTAAAATGAAAGCCGAAGGTCAAGGTCTGTAGGCCGCTGGGAAGCTGCAACCATTCCAAGCTCTGGCTAAAGTTACCATCGAAGGTCAAGGTCCGTAGGCCGTTGGGAAGCTGCACCCCTTCCAAGCTCTGGTTAAAGTTACCGTCGAAGGTCAAAGTCTGTAGGCCGCTGGGAAGCTGCACCCCTTCCAAGCTCTGGTTAAAGTTACCGTCGAAGGTCAAGGTCCGTAGGCCGCTGGGAAGCTGCACCCCTTCCAAGCTCAGGTTGAAATCATTGCCGAAGGTCAAGGTTCGTAGGCCGCTGGGAAGCTGCACCCCTTCCAAGCTCTCGTTGAAATGATGGCCAAAAGTCAAGGTCTGTAGGCTGCTGGGAAGCTGCACCCCTTCCAAGCTCTGGTTGAATTCATGGCCAAAGGTCAAGGTCTGAAGGCCGCTGGGTAACTGCACACCTTCCAGGCTCTGGTTGAACTGATAGCCGAAGGTCAAGGTCTGTACGCCGCTGGGCATCTGCACACCTTCCAAGCTCTGGTCGAAGCTGTCGCCGAAGGTCAAGGCCTGTAGGCCGCTGGGAAGTTGGACCCCTTCCAAGCTCTGGTTGAAATCATGGCCGAAGGTCAAGGTCTGTAGGCCGCTAGGAAGCTTCACATCTTCCAAGCTCTGGCTAAAATGAAGGCCGAAGGTCAAGGTCTGTAGGCCGCTGGGAAGCTGCACCCCTGACAAGCTCTGGTTGAAGTCACGGCCGAAGGTCAAGGCAACAATGACATCCATGTCATCCGTGTCTTGCTTCAATTCTGCCTTTGCTAATGCTCGCTTTAGACTGCGTGCCGCGCAGCCTGCGCCACATTTCCGCACCACATATGTGAGCTGTTGGTCCTGAGTTTGTTGCAGCAGCGGCTGGTGCAGTTCGAGGACACGCCCACCTGAAGTCAGCACGATTGACGCCGCGGAAAGGCCAACGCTTGCTGCGACACGTCTCCGCACATCCAGCCCCGTTTCCGCATCCTCCACATGGAGCTCAAACGTGGAGCCGGCAAGACAGTGGATGGTCAATGGCCGCATGCTGACGCTTCCGCAGCGACAAGACTCGACGAAGACTGGCCTAAAAGTGAATGGAAACTTGAGTTACCCTAAACCCTAAACCCTGAACCCCTGGCTCTTCACAGGGAAATGGAGAGTCAAGAAACTAGTAAATAAATGGGTGCCTTCTAATTCTATCCGTACATATACCTCCACAAAAAACCCTATACGGCACCTAACCCCCTAATCTCGGTGTGTAGCGCGCCTTGAGAAAAGCAACCTCATCTAGAAGCTCTCTGCCTCAAAGGGTCACTATAGGTGCTGGCATATCTTTCAGCCACACCGGACCTCATTCACCAACAGGGTTTATAGAAATTGTATAGGGTTTGTGTCCGGAGTTTTGGGGGGTTTTGGGGGGTTTTGTCGGGTTTTGTCGGGTTTTGTCGGGTTTTGGGGGGGTTTTGCCGGGTTTTGTTTTTTGCCTTAAAATGTTTTACATTTTTGTTGGTTGGGCTGGAGTGGCTGGAGGGGCTGGAGGGGCTGGAGGGGCTGGAGGGGCTGGAGGGGCTGGAGGGGCTGGAGGGAGGAGGGAGGAGGGAGGGGCTGGAGGGGTTGGCTGGAAGGGGCTGGGGTGCCTGGCTGGAAGGCTGGAGGGGCTGGAGGGGCTGGGAGGGTGGGGGCGGGGGCTGAGGGGTGGGGGCGGGGCGTTGGGGCTGGTAAGTGGGCTGAGGGGGGGGCTGGCTGAAGGGTTTGGCTAATATTTTTGCACTGTGAAGGCTGAAGGATTATTGCACGAGCTGCTCGTAATGAAACACCTACAATTTCTATTTATCCTGGCCTTGAGGGTTTAGGGTTTAGGGTTTAGGGTCTAGGGTTTAGGGTTTAGGGTTTAGGGTTTAGGGTTTAGGGTTTAGGGCTTAGGGCTTAGGGTTTAGTGTTTAGGGTTTAGGGTTTAGCGAGGGTGGTCTCGTCTTCTGGGGCCGCCTTAGTCAGGCCTGCCACACCTGCTTTCTGAAGAGTCCCCTAGATCCCAAAACCTTCAACCCTGAATCCTGAACCCTACAAGGCGGGGCCCCCTAGTCATAAGCAGAGTTCTAAGACCTCTAAACTGGGTTATAAGGATCCTAAACTAGGTTGTAAATACTGTAAGTCCCTTATAACTACAGTTAGTATAGTAAGGGGGCCCCTCCTGGCACCTCACAAGTCTCGCTGCTTTCTGGGAGATGCCCGGAGGGACCCTAAGCGACTCCGGCTACGTGGGTTTAGGGCTCACGGTTAGGCATCTCTGACATTCTAAGGGCTGTCTGCCACCCTTTTTGGGGTTCTTATTGGTTTGGAGGTTTAGGGCTTCAAGGGACTCAGGGCTTCGAAGTTTAGGTTTGAAGGTCTCATGGGCTTTGGGCTCGTTGCTGATGCGGAGGTTTTCTCTGAACAGACAGCACAACCCTACGTCTGAGGGCGGTTGTAAACACAAACGTGCAAGCAGACGGAAGCTGCGTCGTATGCTTACCTTTTCCAATATTTGTATGGGTTACTTGCTGGTGAATGAACGAATCGCTTGGACGTGTGCATGGTGATTTTAAGTGAGGGCAAAAAGGCTTACTTGCGGGTGTGACTATAAGGGTGAGAGTGCGTGAGCCGACATGAAGATAAGCCGTGAATGAAGAGAATCTCCCGAAAAACACCCCCAAGGCAGCAAGACAATAAAAAGTACTCCTATGAGGGGATCTCTGAGTCCAAAACATACGAGTGAACAAGACATGCGAAAATAGGTGGACAAAGTGAGTCCAGACAATCATAAGAGTTAGAGTCGAAATACCAACTCATAAGCTTGTTCATCCTCATGTTTGTTTGTTCTATCCACATGTCTTGCGCTCTTGTTTGGATCTTACTAGCAGAAATCTACCAAAAGTACCAAAGTATTCCATGTGGCTTACTTACTTCGCTAGGTCTCTCATGACTGCCACAAGAAGATCCTTATGGGCTGAACCTGTACACCGAAGCCGTCGAAATTAGAGCAAGTTGGTTGACCCGGAACATGCATTCGTTGGACTTCGACTCTATACCTAGCTACTATATGGGTGGTCGTCAAAATTATGGTCCCTTTTTGGATTCGTATTAGAGTACGGCACCTCATATTTAAAGGGTACCCCAAAAGGGATCATAATTTTGACAGCCGCACCAATGTAAGGTTCCTCCCCTGCAACCCCTCCAACCCCCTGGCAATCGGACCTGAAATAGGGAGGAAGTGCTGGAACTTCCGCCGGAGAACAGCCCAGCACTGGCAGGCCTTAGAGGGTTGAGGGTTTAGGGTTTAGAGTTTAGGGCTTATGGTTTAGGGTTTAGGGGTTAGGGGTTAGGGGTTAGGGGTATGCAGCTTTTCACATGTGACCCCTTTAATTCATCCTCTACAAGCCTTATGACTGCTAACCTGCATAAAAGCTTCTACTTGGAGGTTCAATGGTACTTTGTAGCCCAAGTATGACTGTACTTATAACGCTTCTAGGGTACTTGAGGTGCTTCTGTGTGGGCTCTCACCAAGTATATCATGGGCTACCCTAAACCCTACACCCTACACCCTACACCCTAAATCCTAAACCCTAAACCCTAAACCCTAAACCCTAAACCCTAAACCCTAAACCCTAAACCTAAACCCTAAACGGGTTGCTAAGTACCCTGAACCTCCAAGTACAAGCGTAGAACCCAGAGGCGCAGGGGTTAGATCACAGGGCAGCAACTTCTGCAGCAACACCCCGATGCTTCCCATTCTAGCAGCCTTAATATTTTTTAGAACAGGGTTTTGGGGTGTGATTATAATATAATTTTCAAGGGACCATAAGGGAATACTGTTCGTAACTATTCCGGCCCTATAGTACGCTTTTGCTTTGGGATGGACTGAGGCTTTCATTTTGCCCGAAATCAAGGATCTAAGCCCGCCCGAAGTCCTCAACCCTGAACAGAGCACTGCCAGGTCCAGGGTTTAGGGTTTAGGGTTTGGGGTTTGGGGTTTGGGGTTTAGGGTTTAGGGTTTAGGGTTTAGGGTTTAGGGTTTAGGGTTTAGGGTGTAGGGCAAGGTTCTCCGGGTGCGTCTACCTGTCCCAAGTGCCTCCCTCGACGAGCGCCTGACCTGCTAAACCCCCTGAAAAACTTCCCCGCCTAGCTGCCTGCTACGAGAACAGAGCACTCGTTTGCCTTTTTTCAAAGCCGATATCGGCAAAGAGGTTTCTGCAAAAGACCGGTTTGCGTGGTAAAGCAAGAGAACTATCAACTTCAGAACTGCATATTTCATGTCATAAAAGATTTAGGAGCTTAGGGCTTCGGGGGTTTCAGGGCGACACACCATGCGGTGCCACTGGAAATGAGCTGACCGGTGGGCTTAGGGTTTTCATGTTTTCTGGTTTCGAAGGGCTTGAGGGTTTATTTAGGGTTTTAGGGCTGAACCCTGAACCCTAAACCCTAAACCCTAAACCCTAAACCCTACACCCTAAACCCTAAACCCTAAACCCCAAACCCTAAACCCTCAACCCTAAACCGGACATACTTATCTTCGACCTTTGCCACGGCCCCGGCGAAGCGCCGAAGGGTGCGGCAGCGCTGGCACTGGCAGACTGGCTGCCACCTGTCACGTGCAGCTCTTGCTGCTTTTATAAGGGTTTAGGGTTTAGGGTTTAGGGTTTAGGGTTTAGGGTTTAGGGTTTAGGGTTTAGGGTTTAGGGTTTACCCTAAGGCGATAAGGGTAAATAAAGGTTATATGGGCATTGCATGGGTTGCAGAACGCGGATGGAGGGATCTTGTCTAGGATATCTAAAGGAGGTCTCAGACGAGTGCACGAGCACACGCGGGCTGGAGATCAGAGACGCGCGCGCGCGCGCGGGCAACCAGAGGTCTTCATGAGCCGACCCAGCCTGGACATCTTGTTGTTTTAGGAGAAGCCGATGGGGAAATTTCGGGTTTAGGGTTCATAGGGCTTAGGGACCCCAAACCCGAAGCCCGAAACCCTAAACCCCAAACCCTAAACCCTAAACCCCCAAACCCCAAACCCTAAACCCGAAACCCGATTGTATATCAAAGGTTTAAGCAAAGGCGGGATCGGTCTCTGCTGGGGCGTCCCCTTCTGACTTGCCACCCCAGGGGCTTGAGCATCCTTTTTAGGGTTCAGGGTTTAGGGTTAGGGTTTAGGGTTTAGGGTTTAGGGTTTAGGGTTTAGGGTTTAGGGTTTAGGGTTTAGGGTTTAGGGTTTAGGGTTTAGGGTTTGGGGTGTAGGATTTAGGGTTTGGGGTTTGGGGTTTGAGGTTTGGGGCTTGGGGTTTTTTAGGGTTCAGGGTTTGGGGTTTAGGGTTTAGGGTGTAGGGATCCTTTCTCAGCCTGAAGGCCGTCTCAGGGGGTTCGGGCTTAGGTTTTAGGAGTTGTTAGCACGTTAAGGGCATTTTGAGGTAGGTAAACCCAAAAACCAAAACCCTAAACCCTAAACCCTAAACCCTAAACCGCACCTCACACTGAGGCCTCCTGGTTCTTTGTAGGGAATGCGACCAGTAGGTGAGGGGGTATGAGGTACCCAGTTGACGTAGTTCCCTCACCCCCTACTAAGAACCACAATAAACCCTAAAGCCTAGACCCTAAACCCTAAACCCTAAGCCCTAAACCCTAAACCCTAAACCTTCAGGGGGAAACCCGGGCTGCACCACCTCCCGCAGCCGCGGAGCTCGTGGAGCTGGCCTCTGCAATTTAGGGTTTTAGGGCTTACATAGGGTGAACTCGAATTGTAGGGTTTAGGGTTTAGGGTTTAGGGTTTAGGGTTTAGGGTTTAGGGTTTAGGGCTTAGGGTTTAGGGTTTAGGGTTTAGGGTTTAGGGTTTAGGGTTTAGGGTTTAGGGTTTAGGGTTTAGGGTTTAGGGTTCAGGGTTTAGTTTAGGGTTTAGGGTAGAGTTTCAGGGTTTAGGGCAACTAGCATTGTTGGGGGGCATTTGGGGGGCTAAATTGGGGTCCATATCTTCGTAAACATGCTAGAATACAAAGAAGCACGCTACAGTAACATAGAGTAATAATACAGAACAAGAAGTGAAAAACCTAGACTAACAAGAATGATACTACACGTATATATATATATATATACATATACATACATATATATATATATGCTAACCCCCCCCCCCCCCCCCATGATCTATGATCTAGGTCGGAAGGCCTTTCGGGCACATCAAAGTGATATTTAAACCCAGATTCGGAAGGATTATGAAAAGGACACACCCTTAGTGATCTTCCTCTGAGAAACCCTCTGGCCTCATTCGGAATATACTGTATTTAGACATCTAAACTTGCCTATTCAAAGCCGCACCCTATGAAGTCCTCTTCTGGGGCCTGCCGGTCCGTAACAAAATCTCATAAGAGCTTTACATGCAGAGGTTACAGTTTCAGAAATCCTCATCTGGTCTTTCTTCCTGGTTTATTGAAAACTGCTTTTATGTAAGAAGCCCACACCCTAAGAAAACAACTCTATACTTCAAGGCCACACCCTATGAAATCCTCTTCTGCGGCCTCTTCATGAAATTTCAACAGACTTGTGCATGATAAAGCCACAGCTTCGTTCGAAATTATCGCAAGTAACACAAACATATTCAGGGGCCCTGCCCCAAGACATCGTCTTCGAAGCCTCATTGGATACTACCTATTTGGAATTTTATATTGCCGACCGCACCCTATGAAACTCTCCTCTGGCCCTCATTCGGAATGAAACATAACGTGATTTTGTATGGTAAACCCACACCATGAGAAATCCTCTTCTGGGCTTCGTTCGAAATTAAACCCAAGTAAAGCAAGTGTATATTAAGAGGCCAACTCCAAGACAATCCTCTTCTAAGCCTCGATTGCAATCAAACCGAGTTAGAATTTAATACTGCAGACCACACCCCGTGAAATCCCCTTCTGGCCCCTACTCGCAATGAAGCTTAACTAGGCAATACTTGGGATTAGGGTCCGAGGTTAGGAACCTGACATTCTAGGGCTGTCTGCCACCCTTCACCTTGGGGCTTAAGGCTTAAGGCTCGCGGGCTGAGGGCTTGCTTAGGGTTTCAGGATTCAGCAGCTTCGGGGTGTGTGGTTCAAGGGCCGTATGGGCTTTGATCTAGTGAAGCCTGAGGTTGCTTACCCGGAATGGGCATCGTTTTTCTTCGACTCTACACCTACAAGGGCCCATGTAATCGCGGGCCTTGAAGGCTACTTTAGAGGAACCCTTCTTGTTGGGCCCCCAGGTCTACATACCCTAAACCCTAAACCCTAAACCCTAAGTGGGCCCTTAGGCCCCCCACCCCCTCCAACCCCCTGAAAAAATCGGACCTGAAAGAGGGAGGAGCTACTGGAACCTCCGCTGGAGAACAGCCCAGCACTGGCAGGCCTTAGAGGGTTTAGGGTTTAGGGTTTAGGGCTTAGGGCTTAGGGCTTAGGGTTTAGGGTTTAGGGTTTAGGGTTTAGGGTTTAGGGTTTAGGGTTTAGGGTTTAGGGTTTAGGGTTTAGGGTTTAGGGTTTAGGGTTTAGGGTTTAGGTCAGCCCAGGGCTGGCAGGCCTTTGTCTGGCTGGCTCTTCGGAGTGAGGGAATGAGAGGCCCTACATAAGCCCTTAAGCCTTAAAGGGTATATACCAGGGGCCCTAAGTCCCTTAGTCCCTACATAGGCCCTTAAAGGGTATATACAGGGCCCTTATTCCCTTATTCCCTACATAGGCCCTTAAGCCTTAAAAGGGTATATACCAGGGCCCTAATTCCCTGATTCCCTGCGTAAGCCCTTAAGCCTTAAAGGGTATATACCAGGGCCCTAGTTCCCTTAGTCCCTACATAAGCCCTTAAGTCTTAAAGGGGTATATACAGGGCCCTAATTCCGTTATTCCCTACATAAGCCCTTAAGCCTTAAAGGGTATATACCAGGGCCCTAATTCCCTTAGTCCCTACATAAGCCCTTAAGCCTTAAAAGGGTATATACCAGGGCCCTAATTCCCTTATCTTCCCTACTAAGAACCTACATGGGCCCTTAAGCCCTAAAGGGTACTGCGGCTACATCTAGATGCTTCCCACGCATACGTTTTAGGTGGACTCAGGCTTTCATTTTGGTCAAAGTCAAGGATCTACGCCCTAAGTCCTCAACCCTGAACAGCTTACTTCTCCAATAACCGAGGGAAAAAAGTTAAACTGTACTGTTCCTACTCTATAAGGGAACCCGAAAAGTTTAAAGTTCAACTATTGACTAAGTCAGTCCAGCAAAGTTCTCAAGGTGCGCGTCTACCTGTCCCAAGCTGAGCCGCGAAAACCCCCTACCTGGAGGTTCAGGGTTGGCCCTTAATATTGTCCTTTAGGTTTTAGGGTTTTGGGTTTTGGGTTTAGGGTTTAGGGTTTAGGGTTTAGGGTTTAGGGTTTAGGGTTTAGGGTTTAGGGTTTAGGGTTTAGGGTTTCCCAATTACAACTGTACTTACACCCCAATTATGACCCTATCAGGGTACTTAAGGGGCTTTTTATGTAGGTTATAACTACACTTGTAATGGGTTGGCAAGTACCCTAGAAAACTCCCCGCCTACACCTGCAACGAGAAGAGAACTCTGTTGTTCATTGCAAAAAAGCCCGTATCGGCAAAGCATCTGAAACAGTCCAGTTACCCTAAACCCTAAACCCTAAACCCTAGACCCTGAACCCTGAGCCCTGAACCCTGAACCCTAAACCCTAAACCCTAAACCTAAACCTCAGCTCTCCGTTTAAAGCAAAAGAACTTTCATCTTCAGAGATGCGTATTTCATCTTATGAAAGAAGTTCCGGGGGGTGACTTTGACAGTGGGCTTAGGGCTCAAGGCTTATTGGGGCTCAGGGGGTTAGGGTTTAGGGTTCAGGGGGTTAGGGTTTAGGGTTGAGGGTTTAGGGGTTCAGGGGTTTAGGGTTTAGGCGTTTAGGCGTTTAGGGGTTTAGGGGTTCAGGGGTTTAGGGGTTGAGGGGTTTAGGCTTCAGGGTTTAGGGTTTATGCATGCAATCCTTGCAGACAGTCCGAGAGCTGTGACGGGCGGACAACATTTAGGTTCGTTTTTCAAGTGTCGCCGGCCTGTTGCTGCTGCAATGACCTGATCGTATTGAGCTTTAGGGTTTAGGGTTTGAGGGTTGAGGGTTTGTGTTTTGGGTTTTGGGGTTTGGGGTTTTGGGGTTTAGGGTTTTGGGGCTTGGGGGTGCCGCTTATCTTCGACCCGAAGCAGAGGGCCCCGGCGCCGTGCCGAAGGGCGAGGCAGCGCTGGCGCTGGCAGACTGGCTGCCACCTGTCATGTTGGGCAGTTCTCCACTTGTTCATGGTACTTCTTAACGAACTATAACTGTGCTTCTAACCCACTTCTAAGCCCCTTAAGTGCCCTAATATGGTTATAAGTACAGTTAGAAGTACAGTTATAATTGGTTGATGAGTACCATGAACCTCCAAGCAAGTCAGGGGGCCCGTCTTAGGGGTCCTTATGGCAAGCGTAGCGCCTAAAAAAGGTACTTCCACAAATAGGGGTATACCCCTTTCATACGCCAAATAGATAAGAATCCCCCTTCAAGGGACCCCCCAAAAGGGTACCCCTCTTTCGGAAACCCCCATGCAGGGGAGCCAACAAGGACCGCAATTTAGGAACCCCCGCCTAGGTGCAACTTCTGCTGCCTTTGCAGGATATGGGGGTTGACGAAAATCAGGGGCCCCCAAGATAGACCCCAAATAGCAGGATTCACAAGGGTTTAGGGTTTAGGGTTTAGGGTTTAGGGTTTAACCCCCACATGGGCACGGAAGGTGCGGGATTTAGGGACGAGGTTTTGGGTTCTGTATGGGTGCCGTACGCGGACAGAGGGACGTCAAGGGCATCTTCTAAGGTTCGGGGTTTAGGGTTTAGGGTTTAGGGTTTAGGGTTTAGGGTTTAGGGTTTAGGGTTTAGGGTTTAGGGTTTAGGGTTTAGGGTTTAGGGCTTAGGGCTTAGGGCTTAGGGCTTAGGGCCCTGTTCTTCGGGCTGAGGGGTTTTGAGGTAGCGCTGTAAGGGGGCTCGGCCCATAGAGCGATCAAGGAAGGATGATGTGGCTCAGAGACACAAAGATGAAGATGGCCCTGTGGAATCGTTGCCTTAAGAATTAGAATAGGGTTTTGGGGGTTGTTCTAGTACAACTATAAAGAGACCATAAGGAAATACTCTTCGTAATTGTTCCGACCCCTATAGTGGAGGTTACCCTCAACCCTAAACCCTAAACCCTAAACCTACGGCACCCAAGGAAACATGGCGGCGCCGCCGGCAGTGGTTCCAGTGCCGGCAGACGAGGCCTGTAAGGGAGGGAAGGCTTTCCCCTAAACCCTAAACCCTAAACCCTAAACCCTAAACCCTAAACCCTATATAAACCCTAAACCCTAAACCCTAAACCTTAAACCCTAAACCCTGCCTAAACCCTAAACCCTAAACCCTAAACCCTTTTTGCCCATTGTTAAAGCTCAGCCTCCAAGCCTGCTCGAGCCCTAGGCTTGAGGGTTGAGGGAGGCGATGGCTCGCACTACCCAGGACATACTTAAAGGTTCAAAACGGGGGACTGTGGGCGTGCACTTTCTCTGCCTTTTGTCGCTGTTGAAGAACTAAAAAAACCCCAGTAACAAGAATATTTCTAGACTCTCCAGTCCCACGGATAACTACAAAAACTAAAAAAGAACAATATTTCAGGACTCTCCACCAAAACCGTACGGAAAATCCGTACGGAAAACCAAAAAGACCAAAAAAACCAAAAGAACCAAAAAAACCAATATTTCAGGGCTCTTCCAGCAGATGGCCTAATTTCAAAGAGTCCCTGAAAATTGGTTTTTTTGGTTCTTTTGTTTTTTTGTGTTTTTTGGTTTTTTTGGTCTTTTGGTTTTTTTTGTTTTTTTTGTTTTTTTTTGTTTCTTTTTTGTTTTTTTTGTTTTTTTGGTTTTTTTGGTTTTTTGTTGGTTTTCCGTACAGATTTGGTGGAGAGTCCTGAAATATTGTTGTGTTTTCCGTGAGAATATTGTGGAGAATCCTGAAATATATTCGTTTGGCTTTTATGTTCTTTTTCCTAATTTTAGCTTTTTGTGTGTTTTTGTGCGTTTGTGTTGTGCTTTTCCGTACTGCCTTTCCTGCCTGAGCCCCCCTTCCCTCTTAGAAAATTGTGTTTTTTTCTACGCTTTTCTATGCAAATTGTACTTTTCTAGGCATCGTATATTTAAAGAGTACTGTATTTAATGGGTACATGAATGATTTAGTTTCATATTCAAGTAGCATGTAAAGAGCATTTGAGCATTGGTTCTGCCCCCAAACCCCGCATTCCCATGCTCAGTACTATAGCCTTTACTGGGTGGATGGTATGGTTCTTAGGAATTTGTGCTTTTCAAGGCTTTTCTATGTAAATTGCACTAGTCTAAGCAAACAGTATATAAATTGTATTTCATTAGTACATAACTGAGTTAGTTTTCTGTTGTCAAGTACCATTTACTGAGCATTATGTCATATTCTGTGTATATTCAATAAATCTTGTACTCACCCAATAATTGAATATTCACTGACTGCTAGATTGGTAGAATCAGCATGTAATGAGTACTGCATGGTTGAGCAATATTTTGCCTAGTAGAAGCAATATTTGCCTGGAAACAGGTTTGTTGCCTAGAGTTATTTGCTTAAACAGTTGCTTTATTTATCTAGAGAGACTTCAAAACCCTCAAATCCAAACTTCACCAGAGGTTCTCCTGAGAAGCTTGCATTTCGGTTTCTTGCGTTTGTGAATTTGCTTGTGCTATGACCTTTGTGAGGCAACAACTACTTTACCATGAGAATTGTGCATTTTAAAGCCTGTCTCTTTTCAGGCATCGCGCATCAGTAGTCTTTAACTAGTACTTCAGTAGCATTGGTTTCATTATTATGAAACTCAAGGTGTCTAGCCGTACTTTAGTTGTGCAAAAAACAGCCTTTTTAAGTTGAATTCATTTAGTCAATATTCAGCTATGTACTAAGTGCTGCAGTAGTTAAACTCGCATAGGGCAAATGCTTTGTATAATATACATTGACTATTTCATTCATGCGTAAAAACAAAGCACTTCAGTGGACTTTCCGTATGGTATTTGATTAATACTTTGCCTTGCGAAACTACAATTTATCTAATACAGCAACATTCTTTGCCCTTCGAAAGAACAAGTTGCCAAGATAAATTAACACATACAAACTACTGTAAAGCCATCATTGTCCTGTCAAGATTCAAAACATGGAGTAGCCCAATGCTGGCTTATCGGAGCCTGTGAGGCGGGTGTCCCAATTGTCCCAATAGCTGTCCTTCATTTCCCGGTGCTCAAATATGCGAGCTTAGGATTCCTTGTTCTGACTATACTAAGAAAATTTGAAGCAAGGGTAGGTCGTTGGGAGGGGACCGACACCGTTCCGACGATCGCACTTGATGGGTCGTGTCTCTGGTCCTTTGAGTTTTTTGACCTGCTACTTGACCAACAGCCTCATCGAAAGTGAGTTCTCCGTCTTGTCCTCCTAGTTCACGAACTTAGCCGGGTATAGACTCACCTGGATATCTTGCTATAGCCCAAAACACTGGGATACTCACTTGATCTGAAAAGCTGTTTCCATGTGATCAAGGCCTGGCATGCAGCGTAGTAGCACTTCATACATAGCATGTTCTCGCACAAATAATGACAAGGCAATTTCATAATTAAGATGAGAGAGATCACCACCTGAAGATTGAGCGATAGTTATCAAGTACGAGAGGGCAAAAAAAACACAAAAAGGTGCACGCCCACAGTCCCCCGGACTCTAAAGGTTCAACCCATTATAAGCATAGCTATAACCCACATATGAGCCCCTTAAGTACCCTAATAGGGCTATAATTGCTCTTATTTAAGGGTTTTTTGGGCCCAAAGACCTCATTATGTAAGGTTTTTTGGCTACTTTGAGCCAGGAGGTAATCGTCGACATTGGCAACGTAGTAACTTCTGGTGGTGCAAGCTGGTGGTCGCCTAAGCGTGTGAATCCCTCGTCAAAATGGCCCAAAGCCCTCTACAGGCACCAAGACCTAGATAGTCGTCTGTTTGGCCCTAAACCATACAAACCCTAAACCCTGCAACCCCCCTTGGCCCGCTGCGAACGGCGAGGGTCCGCCCGAGCCGCCAAACAGTGATCCAGACCTCTGAAACCCGTTTGCTAGGATTTAGAGTTTTGGGGTTGAGGGGCTTTCTGCTATGCTATTTCGGAACCTAGCCCGAAACCCCCAACAACCCTGAATCCCTAAACAAGCAAACGCCTGATAACCTAAACCACCTAAAAGGCCAAACCTGCAAAAACCCTGAACCCTAAGCCCCAAAGCCATACACCCCAAATGCCCGAAAACCAACCCTAAACCCAAAATCCCTAAACTCCGCCAAGCCCAAAGCCCCAACACCCCAGGGCCTAAACCTTGTAAAGGCCTAGGTTCGGGGTTAAAAGCAGTGATTCTAGAAGCAATGGGGTTCTAAAAGTCGTGCTGCGCGCCTGCTCGAACAACAGGGCTCACATGAAGATCCCCCATAGGAGCCATGAGTATCGGAACGTCTTCACAACTTCGAACTCGCGAAGCCACCGATTGCTGAGAGAAACCCCGGGCTTGAACGAGGGTTTAAGGTACAGGGTTGCTAAGGTTTAGGGTTTGGAGTGTTTAGAGGGTTTATAGGGTTTGGAGGGCTTATAGGGTTCATAGTCCTATCAGGTTCTTTATTAATGGCAGTTGATCAAGAAGGGATCATATGAAATATTCCGATGGCCTACCTACCCGAAGGGTCCATTTGCTGTACTATTAGGGAACTACGTATCCAAAAACCATACCAAATAGGGTTTTGGGGTACCTAATTCCAGAATAGTACTACAGATGAACCCTCCGGGCCCTAAACCCTCAACCCTCAACCCTCAACCCTCAACCCTCAACCCTCAACCCTCAACCCTCAACCCTCAACCCTCAACCCTAAACCCTAAACCCTAAACCCTAAACCCTAAACCTGGGAAGCCGGGACCCTGTGGCCCAGCTATGTAACCTGCAGAGAGCCCGACCCCCCTCCGAAGGGGGATGGCGTGGTCGCCGCGCCACCGGTGCCGCCTGCGACGTCGAGCTTGAAAGGCTTTGGGCTCCAAGCCCTAAACCCTAAACCCTAAACCCTAAACCCTAAACCCTAAACCCTAAACCCTAAACCCTAAACCTGAACCCCAAGCCCTATGTGCAATGGCGCGGAGCTCCAAACTGCTCTGTTCTTGGCAGGCTATCGATGGGTCAAGTTGACTTCTTCTTACCCTAAACCCTAAACCCTAAACCCTAAACCCTAAACCCTAAACTATTGGCGATAGCCTACCAAGAAGAATTTCCCTAAGGGTCCATGTGCCTTCCTATGTACTTGGGCCGTAAAGGAGTGCAAAGTAGTAGCTTTAGGGCCCAAGTATGTGCTAAATGGGTACATGAGGCCTTAGGGTTTATGTTCAGATCTAAAAATTTGAACGATGAGGAAAATACCGTTGATGCAGCCCAGCCCACAAGTTAGTACCTAAGAAGTCGTGGCAGTCAAGTCAGTCTCGACAGACATGACGCTGGCACTCTTACTAGTTCTAAGGGAGGTGCCAAACCAACGCAACCTACTTCTGAGGCAGAACAACATGACGCAAACTAATGCATAACTTGGGGTTAGGATTTGCCGCTTGGTGTACAGGTGTGTGCATGCTTCTGGGTCCGAAACCGTGCGGCAGACGATAAACCGACCCCCAAACCTCAAACCGACCCGAAACCCTAAGCCCCAACCCCTCAACCCATGTGCCAAACACAGGTCCCAGGTAAGTCTTCTTTCCCAAACTTCAACATGAAACAACTGCCGAATCACAAAAGGGCCCTGGCCTAGACTGAAGACCATAAGCCTATACTCCCCTTAGAACCTTAATAAAAAATGATATCTTTAATATCCTCTTGGGCTTTATGTAAACAAAAATAGAAAAGAATTCCCAAGGAGGATATAGAAACCTTGAACCCCCAGACCCTGCGCAAACGCACGCCCCCGCCGGATTCTCTTCTCGGGCCAGCTGGTGGAACTTCGGTCAAACCCTAAACCCTAAACCTTTTAGCAGCTTGCCGGCTTATCTATTCTGGGCTGTAGGGCAATCAGAAAAGGACAACAAGGAACTCACTAATATGGCGGCCTGAAGAACGAAAATAGGGTTTTGGGGGTTGTTAGGGCACAACTACAAAGGGACAACAAGGGAATCTGATTCGTAATTATGCCGACCCCTAGACGAACCCAACAAGCAGCGAACCTTTAAGGGGCCCAAGACCCTGCTATTCAAACCCCTTCCCCTGCTTTAAGGCCCAAAGACCTTTTGTATTCCTTGGGCCCTTAGGGCAAACCCAACGAGGAACCACAGCCCGAAACCCTAAACCCTAAACCCTAAACCTTAAACCCTAAACCCTAAACCCTAAACCAAGGACCCTAAACCCTAAACCCTAAACCCTAAACCCTAAACCCTAAACCCTAAACCCTAAACCCTAAACCCTAAACCCTAAACCCTAAACCCTAAACCCAGGCTGCAGGCATCTAAACTCCGGGTGTGCCGTGAAGGCCTGTCGACCCGGCCGACGAAGTGCCGGCCAAATTCCCCGCCTGCTACTTGGAGGTTCATGGTACTTAGTAACCCTAATCCTTAAACCCTAAACCCCAAACCCCAAACCCTAAACCCTAAACCCTAAACCCTAAACTTAGAACCCTACTAGTTTACTTAAGGGGCTTATATGTGGGTTATAACCACACTTACAAGTGGCTAAGGACCCTGAACCCCCATTTACGTTCGGAGGGTCTATACCCTGAGAGTCCATGTGCCATCATGTGCTTGTGTAGTGTATACTTGGGGCCTTAAAGGGGTTCCTAGCTTGAGGGCCCAAGTATTTGCTATATAGGTACATGGACTCTTAGGGATAAGGTCTAGTTGCGCAGGGGCTCAACTGCCGAGGGAGCTGAGGGCCCGCAAGAGGTCCCCCAAACCCCAAACACTTGTAAACCCAAACCCGAAAACCCTCAGCCCTAAACCCTAAACCCTCGACCCTCAACCCTAAATCCTCAACCCTCCCAAAGAACTACAAGAGGAACCCGGCTGGGAATTAAATTTGGCATTTCCCAAGATAGCCCCCCCCGCCGGCCCCCCTCCCGCTTGTACTAAACCCTCAACCCTCAACCCTAGACCCTAGACCCTAGACCCTAAACCCTAAACCCTAAACCCTAAACCCTAAACCCTAAACCCTAAAACCCTAAAACCCTAACCATAGCATCTCCTAGCTTGCTCGCTGACGCCTTGTCCGAGAATATTATGAGCGGAGCTAAGATGCTCCTCAGCCCAATAAAACATGTAGGATTCAGGTTTTAGGGTTTAGGGTTTAGGGTTTAGGGTTCAGGGTTCAGGGTTCAGGGTTTAGGGTTTTGGGGTTAAGGGTTTAGGGTTTAGGGTTGAGCAACATGTGGTCAAACATAGCCTGCAAATCGATATTTGGCAAAAGCTCGCGTGCCTGTGACAGTGAGGAGCTCGAGGCAGCGCCACCACCAAATGGCGAAGGACTGGGCGGACTCTTGGGGTGTCAGGGGTTTAGGAAAAGGATCCAACATTGGTATGTTTCCCCCTTTATACTTACAGTCCTTTAATCGGGATTATAATAGGGGCTACTAGCATTCCTACTAAGGACGGTTAGTATAAGGGTGTAATACAGGCTCAGAATACCTAGATCGGCTTGCATTGCAAGACCCTCAATCTCAAAGCGCTACAGATGAAGACCTGCCTGCAACCCCAAACCCTAAGCCCTAAGCCCTAAACCCTAAACCCTAGACCCTAAACCCTAAACCCTAAACCCTAAACCCTAAACCCTAAACCCTGAACCCTAAACGCTACCATCAGCTCAGCAGTCGAGTCGTTACCCCTAACCTGCCCTAAGGGTCCACGTACCTATATGGTATACTACTATTTGCTTAAGAACGCCCAAAAATTTAAAGAAATGTTTTCCTTATAAGAGTAATATAGAGATTATGTCTTGTGTTTTTTGGGGGGTTCTTAAGCAAATAGTAGTATATACTGTGGGGGGAAGGGGCTCCCATGTAGTAGCTCTCGGACCCAAGTAAATACTACATGGGTACATGGACCCTTAGGGTTAGCGGGATGGAGCCCATAAAGCTGTATGTAAACGAGAGTCTCAGGTAGGGCTTGGGGCTAGACCCAAAAGTAACCTAGCAGCTTATAAGGGAACCTCAACCCAACCTCAACCTTAAACCAAGGGAATTCGGGCCTACTCTAGGTCCTAGCCCTAAACCCTAAACCCTAAACCCTAAACCCTAAACCCTAAACCCTAAACCCTAAACCCTAAACCTTAAACCCTAAACCCTAAACCTTAAACCCTAGGAGGTAAACCGAAGCAAAGGCCCCCGCGTGCCCCCGAACAGCGAGGCACCTGAGGAGGCTGCAGAACCTGAAGAGCGTGGGACGAGTCCGAGGGAAGTTTCATGGGCCCTTCACACGGTCCCTTAGGGTTTAGGGTCTAGGGCTTAGGGCCTCGGGTTTAGGGTTTAGGGTGTAGGGTTTAGGGTTTAGGGTTTAGGGTTTAGGGTTAGGGTTTAGGGTTTAGGGTTTAGGGTTTAGGGTTTAGGGTTTAGGGTTTAGGGTTTAGGGTTTAGGGTTTAGGGCCACAATGCTTCGTGACTTAGTCCCTTCCTCCCGCCTCCGCTGCTGGTGCTGGACGTGGTGCCAGCTGTGGCCTTGTCAGGGGAAGCCATGGCCAAAGCGCCCAGGAGGAGTTTAGGGTTCAGGGTTCAGGGTTCAGGGTTTAGGGTTTAGGGTCTAGGGTCTAGGTCTAGGTCTAGGGTCTAGGGTCTAGGGTCTAGGGTCAGGGTCTAGGGTCTAGGGTCTAGGGTCTAGGGTCTAGGGTCTAGGGTCTAGGGTCTAGGGTCTAGGGTCTAGGGTCTAGGGTCTAGGGTCTAGGGTTTAGGGTTTAGGGTTTAGGGTTTAGGGTTTAGGGTTTAGGGTTTAGGGTTTAGGGTGGAGGGTTTAGGGTTAAGGGTTTAGGGTTTAGGGTTTAGGGTTTAGGGTTTAGGGTTTAGGGTTTAGGGTTTAGGGTTTAGGGTTTAGGGTTTTAGGGTTTTAGGGTTTTAGGGTTTTAGGGTTTTAGGGTTTTAGGGTTTTAGGGTTTTAGGGTTTTAGGGTTGAGGGTGTAGGGTTTAGGGTTTAAGGGTTTTGTAGAGTTTTCGCGAGGTGCCCATGTGTCCTTGGGCCTGGAGGCAGCCAAAGCACCCCAAAAACACTCTTGTGGCTTAGGGTTTTGTGTTTTAGAATTTGGTGAATTTCTCCCATATCGTCCCTGTTGCGGTCCTTGGCGGCCCGCTTTTAGGGTACCCAAAAAAGGGACCCTTACCAAAGGGGTTTGGGGATTTAGGGCTTTGTGGCTTGGATTTGAGTTTCAGGGTCCCAATCTGACTGCACCATGCACGTGCATCCTCGTGTCCTCGCGTGCGACAGGCTGAGTGTCCCATAAACTGGCCGTGAAGTTCGTGAAGACCAAGCCGACAGACTTTTCTTCGTCTGACGATGAGCTACTGCTTGAGCTCGTGTCGTCTTCACCTGCTTCATCACCTGCTACCACACTCTCCGTCCGGTCTCAACCGCCCCATAACAACCGTGAAGCTAGGGCTTCGGGTTTCGGGTTTCGGGTTTAGGGTTTAGGGTTTAGGGTTTAGGGGGTTAGGGTTCAGGGTTCAGGGTTTAGGGTTTGGGGTTTGGGGTTTGGTGTTTAGGGTTTAGGGTTTGGGGTTTAGGGTTTAGGGTTTAGGGTTTAGGGTTTAGGGTTTAGGGTTTAGGGTTTAGGGTTTAGGGTTTAGGGACCCTGACCCTACCCCTACGCGACAAGCCCCGCTGCCTGGAATGGAGATGCCCCAGACCCGCCAAAGACGGAAAACGGCGAGGCTCCCGATGTCCTTGCAGGAGGTTACTAGAGTACAATTACAAACGGACCATCACGGGAACTCGCAGGGGGGGGGGGGGGGGGTGGGGGGGGGGTGGGGGGGGATTTTAGTAATAATTACAAAGGGGGGATAGTATAATTATAATTACAAAGGGACCATAAAGGGAACTCGCAGGGGGGGTATTATAGTATAAGTACAAAGGGGCCATAATGAGGGAATACTATTAGTAATTATTCCGACCCGTGTCCCGGGGCTGTTGCAGGAATTAGGCTTCAGAATCATTAGGGGGATGGTTTGTTTGTGTGCTTCAAGGCCCGCAGCCCTGCACACATCCTGCTAAGCCTGCAAAAGGCGACTCTGCACATTTGCACATGGAAGCAAAGGCAAACGGCGAATAGTTCCTTACGTAAAAACGGGGCCTGAATAAATAGAATAGGGTCTTGAGGGTTCTTATGGTATAATTACAAAGGGACCATAAGGGAATATTGTGAGTAATTGTTCCGACCCCTATATTAGGGCGCTCAGACTGCACCCTCAGGCCTCCAAATGCTCCGGTCCCTCTCTGAGCAATCGGTGCTCGCTCTACACCCTAAACTCCAACCCTACAAACCCTGCCGCCCATGAATAAGGTGGCAGACGCTGTTCATGAGGACTTATGCAGGACTTGGGGTGTCGGATGCAGGTTATTGTCGGCGCAATGGCCGGGCTTGGGGTGTCGGATGGAGGCAAATTGCAGGCGAGATGGCTTGAGGCTGACTGCGTGCATCGTGCCCCATACACTCAAACCACCAAACCCCACAAGCTAGGGTTGGGGGTTTAGGGCTGAAACCCTTCGCCAAGGCCCCCACGCGCCACCAAACAGCGAGCTGCCACTTGAGGAGGATGAAGAACCTGCATTAGGTCACCGAGGAGAGGGAAACCTTCTCTCTCAAGCCCCTAGACCCCAAACTCTAAGCCTGTTGCATTCTTGATTTGTTTACAAAGTTTGGACTTTTAGGGCGTATCGTGGTTTAGGGGAGGTTTATCTAGAGGCTTCTTGGTACAAGCCTACCAGTCGCTCCGAGGTTAAAAGCCAAAAAACCTAAACCTAAACCCTACACCCTAAACCCTAAACCATCCTAAACCCTAAACCCTAACAGGGTTTGAGGTCGAAGGCTCGCCCTCCCCACGCCTCCGCTGCTGGCACCGGACGAGGCAGTAGCCGTGGCCTGGTCAAAAACTTAGTAGCCCAGTAACCACATTATGATAACCCTTTTTGGGGTGGTTAGCTTATAACGGAACCCATAGACCAAAAAGAGGGTGGTTACTTTATAAGGGAATCCATAACCCAAAAAAAGGGTGAAGGCTATGACTGGGCTACCAAGAAAAAGAGACTGGGCTTTTGGGTGCCAGCCCTGTTCAGCTCCAAATAAGCCCCTTGCTCCCGTGCCTGAAACGGCGATGTCCCAGAGCCGCCAAAGGGCGACGCTCCTGACGTCCTCGCGGGTGTCTCGAGGCTATTCCCACAAAACGGGCTTTGGAGGAATGCTTGATGTGCTTCTGACTCCCTCTAAGCTAAAAACAGCTGCGAAAACTGCAAAAGACGACTCCGCACATGTGAACGTGGATGTGTCTAGGCTTCAGTTGACATTGAAAGCGCCGGGCGCTGGATGCACTGGACTACAGTATGAAAGAGCCGGGCACCGTTCGC
Source organism: Symbiodinium natans (assembly GCA_905221605.1). Taxonomy (NCBI): domain Eukaryota; class Dinophyceae; order Suessiales; family Symbiodiniaceae; genus Symbiodinium; species Symbiodinium natans. The sequence goes on from CAJNDS010002568.1 coordinate 792,493, forward strand.
ACTTATAAGCAAAGATGTATAGATACTGCTGGACAGCTTGTGTTCATCAACAGCCGTGAAAGCAAGAACGTGGTGCTCACACTGCACCCTCAAGCCTACAAACTCTCCCGTCCATCTCCGAACTATCGGTGTACACCCAAAAACCCCAAAACCCTACAAGCCCCGCTGCCCATGGATGAGGTGGCAGACGCTGTTCATGAGGCTTTGTGCAGGACTTGGGGGTGTCGGACGTAGGTGATTTTCGTCGTGTGTGGCAAATTGTGGCCGTCGTGGCTTGATTGAGGTCGACTGCGTGCGTTGTGCCCCATGATCCCTACATATTAGGTTTTAGGGTTTAGGGTTTAGAGTTTAGGGTTTAGGGTTTAGGGTTTAGGGTTTAGGATCCCTACACTCCTTACCTGAAACCCTTGGCCAAGGCCCGAGCGCGCCACCGAACAGCGAGCTGCCACCTGAAGAGGCTGCAGAACCTGCTTGATCAGGGCCATCGAGTTCTTAATTTAGGCTTTAGGGTTTAGGGTTCTTAAACCCTTACACCCCAAGACTAAGCCTGTGGCGTGCTTTTGCTGTTATGTCTCAGCGCTTTGGGCTTTTAGGCTTGTCGTTCAAGGCTTGCATGTGGTTCTGGGGTGGTTCAGAGGTTAGGCCGCAGGCCTACCGGTTCCTCAGGGCGTAAAAGAGGGTTTGGGGATCAGGGTTCACCCCAGCCCTCCTCCCGCCTCCACTGCTGGCACTGGACGAGGTACCAGCCGCGGCCTTGTCAGGGGGAACTGTGCCAAAAGGGGTCCCGGCTATGGCTTAGGGTTTGCAGAGTTTTGAGGTTCATGTGGGTTTGGAGGCAACTGAGGAACCTATGACACCTTTGTAACCCGACACGACAAATTAGGTGATTGGCGCGCTGATTGCCCACCATGCAGGTGCAGCCTACTGTGAGGCAGGGTGGGCATCTCAGTCACACTTGCAGTCCTAAACGGCTATGCCATTTACAATCCCCAAGCTGGCAGCACTCCGCTTCACAACTCACCCCCCCCCCCCCCCCCCCGATTCCAAAGCATGAACAACATCGCCAAGCCTTGATGCGCCCAAAAAAACATTGAGCCTTTGCGCGCCAGACTGTGTCTGCTCCAAACAAGCCCCCTAGCAGGGTTTAGGGTTTAGGGTTTAGGGTTTAGGGTTTAGGGTTTGGGGTTTAGGGTTTAGAGTTTAGGGTTTAGGGTTTAGGGTTAAGGTTTAGGGTTTAGGGTTTAGGGTTTAGGGTTTAGGGTTTAGGGTTTAGGGTTTAGGGTTTAGGGTTTAGGGTTTAGGGTTTAGGGTTTAGGGTTTAGGGTTTAGGGGCTCCCTGCCTGAAACGGGGATGTCCCCGAGCCGCCAAAGCTAGAAAAGGGCGAGGCTCCCGATGTCCTCACGAGTGGGCCGAGGCCCTTCCCAGCAAGCGGCAATCAGAGGATTGTGTGGTGAGCTTCTGACCCCCCGATCCTATATACATCCTGCTAAAAACCGCAAAAGACGACTCCGTGCATGTGCGCTTGGATGTGTCAAGGCTTCTACCACGGGGCCCTGGATGCACTGGACTCTAAACAGTATGAAAGGGGCGACGCCGTTCACGCTTATGTGAAAAGATGTTGCTGCACAGCTTGTGTGTTTTCGCAGCCGTGAAAGCAAGAACATCCTAAACCCTGAACCCTGAACCCTAAACCCTGAACCCTAAACCCTAAACCCTCAACCCTAAACCCTATGCATACCAATAGTTCCTTACGTAGGCTCAACTCTCCGGTCCATCTCTGAACAATCGGTGCGCACTCCACACCCCCAAAACCAAACCCTACAAGCCCTGCCCAGCCCATGAAAAAGTCGCAGACCCTGTGGGGGATTTTTCTAGGGCTTTGGGGTGTCGGATGTAGGCTGATCGCTTGAGGTTGACTGCGCGCGTCGTGCACCACATGATCCCTAAACCCTAAATCCGAAACCCTAAACCCAAACCCTAAACGCCTTAGCCAAGGCCCCCGCCCGCCACCGAACAGCGAGCTGCCACCTGAAGCGGTTGCCGAACCTGCATTGTCAGGGTTTAGGGTTTAGGGTTTAGGGTTTAGGGTTTAGGGTTTAGGGTTTAGGGTTTAGGGTTTAGGGTTTAGGGTTTAGGGTTTAGGGTTTAGGGTTTAGAGACAACGAGGATGTAGGGACAACATTGATTCTTGAAGTCTCAGACCGTCTGAGAACCCAAACCCAAAGCCTCTTGACTGTGTGTCTTGCTTTGTTTGAGGGGTTTGGCCTTTCGGGCTTGTCGTGGTTTGGGGGGTTGCCGGTGGTTGCATATATGTAATATTATATAATACGATTAAATTATGTATCGTATTGAATCATATTGTATCATATTATATCATACTTTGTTATATTATATTAGGCTTATTTAGAGGTACAAAGCTGCTGGCTGTTTGAGGGTTTAATGGGGTTTGGGTTGGGTGCTACAACCCCCCCCCCCCCCCCCCCCCCCCCAGCAAAAAATGAAAATCACACAAAACAAACTTAAACCCCAAAAGCCGCAATCCCAAGAGGGTTCAGGGTTCAGGGTTCACTTAGACACCCTTCTCCCGCCTCCGCTGTTGGCACTGGACGAGGTGCCAGTGGCCGTGGCCTTGTCACGTGGAGCTGCAATGGATCCCGGCTACTTGCTTCTTGGCTGAACTTGGGAGGGTAGCTAAAAATTAAGGTTTTAGCTGCCTTCTTCAGAAACCCAATAAACCCAAAAAAGGTAAGGATCTAAAGTTACAGTAAAGTACCACAAAGGCTTTTTCAGGCTGCTGGGGGCTTCAGGGTTTGCAGAGTGTTGGGGTTCAATTTTGGGTTTGGAGGCAGTTGAGGAACACATGACACCCTGACCGACAAAGGGAATAAGGATGGTGGTGCGTTGGGCTTTCATGACGTGCAGCCGTAGGGCCATATAATGGGTTGGATCAAACCTACGGCGCTTTTGTCAGTCGATAACCCTAGCTCGAGGTACTGAAAAGAGACTTAGATCATCTACAGAACTATTCGGCATGATGCCGCCCTATCAGCTTATGCAGGTGCAGCCGCGTGTATCAGGGTGAGCGTCTCATCATTGCCACGACGCACAATCCTAAATGACTGGTCCACATACAATCTCCAAGCTGGCAACACCGAACCACTTCAGCCTTCCCTCCCCTGAATCCAAAACCAACATCGCCAGGTCTTAAAGCCAAAACAAACACTGAGCCTTTGCGCACCAGCTCGGCTCAGCCTTAAACAAGCCCCCCTTGCTCGCTGCCTGAAACGGAGATGCCCCAGAGCCGCCAAAGCCAGAAAAGGGCGAGGCCCCCGATGTCCTCGTGAGCTTCGAGGCTAGGCAAGCAGCAAACAGCAATCAGAGGATTGTTTGGTCTGCTTCGGACCCCCCTGGATGCACTGGACTCCAATTAGTATGAAAGGGGGCGACGCCGCTCACGCTTATGTGAAAAGATGTTGCTGCCATGCTTGTGTGTTTTCAGTGGCCGTCAAAAACAACTACATGCAAACCAAAGGTCAGCGGCGAATAGTTCCGCATGTAGGCTGCTCACACTGCACCTTCAAGCCTACAAACTCTCCGTTCCATCTCTGAACAATCGGTGCACACTCCACACCCCCAAAACCAAACCCTACAAGCCCTGCTGCCCAAAACTGGCAGACCCTGTCCCTGTTGGGGATTTATAATATAGGGCTTGGGGTGTCGGATGTAGGCAAACTGCAGGCAGAATGGCTTCAAGCTTGCTGCTTGCATCGTGCTGCATATGATCCCTACACTCCCTACCTGAAACCCGTAGCCAAGGCCCCCGCGCGCCACCGAACAGCGAGCTGCCACCTGAAGAGGCCCCCGAACCTGCATTATCAGGATCAGCGAGAATAGGGAAATTTATAGACCCCAAACACTAAGCCTATGAGTTGTTTCTTTTCTTTGTTTCTGTGGCTTCTCGATTGGGGGTTACATGTGGGTCTGGGGGCGGTTTAGAGGCTTGCGGTGGTACAAGCCGACCGGATGCTTGGGGGTTCAAAAGCCGAAACCCAGGGTTTAGGGTTCCGGGTTTCGTTTTTGGTTTAGGGTTCCGGGCGTCTCCCGCCTCCGCTGCCGGCACTGGACGAGGTGCCAGCGGCCGTGGCCTTGCCAGGGGGAGCTGTGGCATTGAACCCCCCCTACCCCCTAATATTAAATACCCTCCCATATACCATAATGCAACAACAATGGGGGGTATTGAATATTAGGGGGTAGGGGTAGGGGGGTTTAATATTAGGGGGAGGTGATTACTTGCTTTGTTCAGGCTGCTGAGGGCTTAGGGTTTGCAGAGGGGTTAATTAATTTGGGTTTGGAGGCAGTTGCGGAATGTGGAGGAACCTATGACACCCTTATGACCCGACGAAGCGAGTTAGGTTCTTGACACGCTGGGCAATTGCCCTGCAGGTGCAGCCTCGTGTGCGTCAGAGATCGACAAGTCTTGAAGCACATTCCTAAACAGCTGGGCGATACTTGGGCGATTTTACATCTCCAAGCGGGCAACGCCGAACCACTTCATCCCGGAATCCAAATCCTGAACAACATCACATATGCGCAAAAAAAAATACTGAGCCTTTGGCCGCCAGCCCGGTCTGCCCCAAACCAGCCCTCTTGCCTGAAACGGAGAGGTCCCCGAGCCGCCAAAGCTAGAAAAGGGCGAGGCTCCCGACGGCCTCGTGCGCTCGCCGAGGCTATTCCCAGGAAACGGGCTTCAGAGGAGTCTTTTGTGTGCTTACGACCCCGTAAGCCTATAAGCCTATAAGCCTAACAACAGCCTGCTAAAACTGCAAAAGACGACTCCACTCATTTGCACGTGGATGTGTCTAGGCTTCAGATGAAAAGCTCTGGGGCACTGGATGAAATGGACTCCAAACAATATGAAAGCCGGGCACCCTTCACGCTTGTGCGTATAGTTACTGCGGCGCAGCTTGTGTTGTTCAGTAGCCATGAAAGCAAATAGTTCCACACAACAGGCGAACGGCTTGTCGTTCAGTACGTACGGCTGCTCACCCACCTCGCACCCTGAAGCCTACAGACTCTCCGGTGCATCTCTGAACTATCGGTGCTCACTCTACACCAGAAAATCTAAACCCTTCAAGCCCTGCTGCCCATGATAAGTGATAAGTTAGCAGACCCTGTTGAGAACTTACAAAGTTTTTAAAGGGGTTGGGGTGTTGGACGTAGGCCAACTGTAGGCTTGATTGCTTGAGGTTGAGTGCATGTATCGTGCCCTGTGATCCCTACACTACCTGAGAAGTAGGGTTTATATTAATGTTTTTGGTGAGTGTCTATCAGGCTCCTTTTAATGTTGGTGAGTGTATGTATTTAGTGTCCTTTTGGGGGTACAAGAAGTATAGACCCTACTTCACCTACCTGAAACCCTCAGCCAAGGCCCCCGCGTGCCGCCGAACAGCGAGCTGCCACCTGCATTCTCAGGGTCATCAAGGATAGGGAACCACTACTTCTTACCCCCTTAGACCCCACATCCAAAGCCTACGTGATGATGCTCTTGCTGTTTACGTCTTCAAGGCTTATTGTGGCTTAGGGGTTTCATGTTGTTGTAGGTTTTGTTTAGAGACCGTTAGGCACTTAGACCCTCCTCCCGCCTCCGCTGCTGGCACTTGAGGAGCCAGTGCCCATGGCCTCGTCGGGTTTAGGGTTTAGGGTTTAGGGTTTAGGGTTTAGGTTTTAGGGTTTGGGGTTCAGGGTTCAGGGTTCAGGGTTCAGGGTTTAGGGTTTAGGGGCAGTTAAGCAACCGGTATTTGATGTTTGTCACCAGGAACCTATCACACCCTTGGGATTCGTACCTAGAGCATTTGGATTTGGAGGTTCAGGGTCTCATAGGGCTGCTGCATGGGGTCATGACTTACAGCGGTGTGGCCAAATGATGGGAATGCGGGTGAGCCACATCTCCAAGCCCTCAAGTGCCTAAAAGAACACTGAGCCTCCGCACGCCCCCCAGCAAGCCCCCTAGAATCCTGCCTGAAATGGCGATGCCCCAGAGCCGCCCAAGCCAGAAAAGGGCGACGCTCCCGATGACCTCGTGAGTTCGCCGAGGCTATCGGCAGGAAAAGGGATTCAGGGGTTTTTTTTGTGTGCTTCTGACCCTTTAACCCTATACAAGCCTGCAAAAGACGGATTTGCGAAAATTCGCACGCGGATGTGTCTAGCTTGTGTTAACATTGAAGCTCGCTGGGGCACTGGATGCATAGGACCACAAGACCCGGCACCGTTCACTCTCATGCGAATAGTTACTGCTCCACAGCTTGTGTTTTTCCGTAGCCACATACATGCAAACCAAAGAGGCCCAAAGCTCGCAAGCTGGCACACCAAGGCCCCCGCGCGCCGCCGAACAACGAGCTGCCACCCGAGGAGGCCGCAGAACCTGCAGCGCGGGACTTCCTAAACCCCAAACCCGAAACCCGAAACCCTAAACCCTAAACCCTAAACCCTCAACCCTAAACCCGAAACCCTAAACCCTAAACCCTAGACGTAACTAAGCCCTATGAAACCCCTAAACCTTAAGCCATCCGAAACCTGTGAGTAGTTTTTGTTTAGGGTTTAGGGTTTAGGGTTTAGGGTTTCGGGTTTCGGGTTTAGGGCTTAGGGTTTAGGGTTTAGGGTTTTGGGTTCAGGGTTTAGGGTTTAGGGTTTCGGGTTTCGGGTCTAGGGTTTGGGGTTTAGGGTTTAGGGCTTAGGGCTTAGGGCTTAGGGGTTGGGGCTTGGGGCTTGGGGTTTGGGGTTTGGGGTTTAGGGTTTAGGGTTTAGGGTTTAGGTTTAGGGTTTAGGCTGTAGAATCTTTCAGAGCCTTTAGAGCTTACTTGCAAGGATTGCAGGGTCAACTGCAGGGTTTAGAGGTATCAGTTCTATAAGAATAATTCGGGGTTTGGCGCTCGGTACCCCCTCCTAAACCCAAAAAAACCCAACAGGCTCAGGGTGAGGGTTTACGTTGACCCTCCTCCCGCCTCCACTGCCGGCACTGGACGAGGTGCCAGTAGCCTTGCGCGGGAGATGTGCCGAAGTGGGCCAGATTGGGGTGCAAGGTTTGTGGTTGTGTTTGGAGGACCTGGGGGTCCCGAATTACAGCTTCATTCATCCCCACACTCAAATTCCAGTAAAAAACAACCAAACATGCGTGAAGAGTAGGGCCGGCGTAGGGCTCTCGGGGTGTTTCGGGCACAAGTGCCTGTCATACACATCATACCCAATGTAGCCATGTGTGGGACACCAACAAGCTATATACCCGAAACCCGAAACCCTAAACCCTAAGCCCTAAACCTTATAAAGGCTAGAAACGCCACCGCCTTAACACGGCTAGAGCCACGACTTCAGTCATCTGCGTCACCACCTCTTGAACCCTAAACCTTCAAGATTTCTACAAGCCTCCGAACCCTGAGCCCCTTGATCCTGACATCCTGCCCTTCAAAACCTCCAAACAACAAACCCTAAACCCTGAATCCTAAATCCTAAACCACGACCTGACACAGGCTACTGTGTTTTTTGGGGGAAATCAGAAGTAGACCCTAAACCCTAAATCCTAAACCCTAAATCCTAAACCCTAAACTCCCTGCCTTAAACGGAGATGCCCCAGAGCCGCCAAAGACAGAAAAAGGCGATGATCCTGACTGCCTGGCATGTGGCTGAGCGACCCGAGGCTAGCCCCCAAGGAATGGGGGTTTTAAAGGAGTTTAAGGTTTAGGGTTTAGGGTTTAGGGTTTAGGGTTTAGGGTTTAGGGTTTAGGGTTCAGGGTTTAGGGTTTAGGGTTTAGGGTTCAGGGTTTAGGGTTTAGGGTTTAGGGCTTAGAGTTAAACTAAACAGCCGTGACCCTGCTATTCATCCTATTGAGGTCGCACTCCTGCGATGGATGCTGGGTCTCAGAAGGCCGACAACAATGATAGGGGGGGGGAAGGGGGGGGGCTCCGAAATTAGGGGTACCCTGTTGGGGTCCTTATTGGAAGGGTATCCTGCTATTTGGCGGTCTTGTTTAGGGGTCCCGATTTTGGTAAACCCATATGTGAACCCAACGCGAACATCGAAGAGAAGGCACTATGGAGGGCCCCGTGCTCTCGTGCTCCATGTGCACCCTGCACCCGAAACTCTCAACCCCTCGACCACAGGGGTTTGAGCTTGCATGCAATTTAGGTCTTGGGGTGTGCGAAACCTAAACCCTCAACCCTCAACCCTAAACCCTAAACCCTAAACCCTAAACCCTAAACCCTAAACCCTAAACCCTAAACCCTAAACCCTTGGGCTTGGGATTGGACTCTTGCGACAAAGATGGACCGAGTGCATCGTGCCCTCTAAATTAGAGATACCTGAAAGAAACCTAAGTAGTTACTTGTAGGCCCGATTCCGAGGCTTGAAGGACCCCAAGAAGGGCCTCATGTAGCCCCGGAAGAATTTATATCGATAGGAACTTTCCTTTCCTAGCCTAAACCCTAAACCCTAAACCCTAAACCCTTATATCCGCTACAACCCAAGGCCAAGGCCCCTGCGCGCCACCAAAGAGCGAGCTGCCACCGGAGGAGCCCGCAGAACCTGTCGCTCTATGGGACCCTAAGCTTAAACCCTAAACCCTAAACCCTCAACCCTAGACTCCTAAACCCTAAACCCTAAACCCTAAACCCTAAACCCTGAACCCTAGACTCCTAAACCCTAACCCCTGCTTTGGAGCTACCGGGGTTGCAACCCTACACCCTGAACCCTAAGTAGGGTGTATCCGGGCAGAAGGGATAGGCTCAAGCGTAAAGGCTAGACGGGGTAAGGGACAGGGCTTTCTGGGTCTCAAGATCCTGATGGGTGTAATTCTGGGGTTTAACCCCTAAACTCGAAACAAAGAGAGGGCCTATCGGGGGACAACGGAGTTCTCGTACGTAGGTGGTTAGGCCCTATACGGTATATGTGAGTGAAACCACAAAGGCACATGAAACAACAACATTTCATGTAGGTGTACAAGGCTTTGTCAGTGTTCGTCTTGGAAGTTCAATTGTTCGGGGCTCAGGGGTTCGGGTTTGGGGTTTGAGGTTTTTGGGCTAAGGAAAATTGGGGTCATATAAGAAGCCCTGGAAGCCCTAAACTTAGGCCCTAAACCCCCAAGCCACCCCGAACCGCCAGAACTGCAAACCGCCCACAGGCCGCACCTTTCCAGCCTAAACCGTAAAGCCTAAACCCCAAACCGCGGCCCCCCCCAACCCTAAACCTTAAACCATAAAACCAGCCCAACACCTTCCCAAAGCACCACCCCGTCTAAAGAGGTGGGGTCTCACATTTCCGGGCTGCCGCCTGCTGAGGTGAAGGGCGAGCTACTAGGCCCAGTGGCCTTTGCAAGTGAGCTTAGGGCTTGTAGGCTCTTGGGTGGTTCGGAGGGTTGAGGGCTTAGCGTTGGGATGTTCCACCTTATACTAATAGGGGCTGTACTAGGGGGTACGATAATTCCTATTTATTAGATGCAGGAGAAACCTCGGAATGAAAAGGGTACCTGGTTTTAAGGGGAACCTACACCCTAACAAAAAAGGTCATAAGGGCCTACTCCGGGTCCTGGTTAAGGACTGTTACTGGTATAAGGGGGGACATCCCAGGGTGTTGGAGAGATGAGGATCAAGTGTTTATATGGAATTGCTGAGAACAGCTGCTTAGGCCTTAGGCTCTGCACCTGAATTTAGGGTTTAGGGTTTAGGGTTTAGGGTTTAGGGTTTAGGGTTAGGGTTTAGGGGTTTACAGGTTTACGGGTTTACGGGTGTACGGGTTTACGGGTGAACGGGTTTACGGGTTTAGAGGAACCACCTAAAAACAAACCTCACTTCTTGGCGACTGGCAATGACCCGCTGTTGTAGGCATCAGGTAGGCTAGGGGTTCTTGAGGTACAGTGTGTGCAGGGCAGTGGGTTTACATTGTTCAGGGCTTCGGTCCTTTAAGACTTATATAAGGGTCTTGAGTTACGAGATCCGACCGTCACCTCGAAGAGCTTATCACAAGGGCTCTAGTTCTCGAAAGCCAGGGTCGTTTCTTGCTGTTTCGGGGGGTCCTTAATGGAAGGGTGCCATAGTCGGCTATAGGGGACCCCCAAAACGGACAATAATGTTGGAAACTACCAACCTGGCTTCATCAAAGGAAACGCTTTCATTTATCGGCCACGCACGTGTCCAAGGCATTCCCATCTATCAAACAAGCTTCCCTTAACCCCAAACCCTAAACCCTAACCCTAAACCCTAAACCCTAAACCCTAAACCCTAAACCCTAAACCCTAAACCCTAAACCCTAAACCCTAAACCCTAAACCCTAAACCCTAAACCCTAAACCCCAACCACGAGGAGACGAGAGCCTGGAAGGGCGAGGGAGTCCCCGGCCTGGATGCGGAGAGGTGGATGCTTCGATTTGAGGATAGGGTTTAGGGTTTAGGGTTTAGGGTTTAGGGTTTAGGGTTTAGGGTTTGGGGTTTGGGGTTTGGGGTTTAGGGTTTGGGGTTTGGGGTTTGGGGTTTGGGGTTTGGGGTTTGGGGTTTGGGGTTTGGGGTTTGGGGTTTGGGGTTTAGGGTTTAGGCTTCTTTTTGAATGCAAGGGCTTTAGGGTTTAGGGTTTAGGGTTTAGGGTTTAGGGTTTAGGGTTTAGGGTTTAGGGTTTAGGGTTTAGGGTTTAGGGTTTAGGGTTTAGGGTTTGGGGTGTAGGTTTTAGGGTTTAGGGCTTAGGGTTTGGGGTTTAGGGGGCTTGGGGCTTGGGGCTTGGGGTTTGGGGCTTGGGGTTTGGGGTTTGGGTTTGGGGTTTGGGGTTTGGGGTTTGGGGTCTGGGGTCTGGGGCCTGGGGTAAGGGGTTTGGGGCTTGGGGCTTGGGGCCTAAGGTTCAGGGTTTGACGTTTACGGTTTTCTGGCGCTACGAGAGCTCTTTAAAGAAGGCAAGGGACCACATTAAGGGACTACGATTTACGGTTCCTACACCCTAAACCCTAAACCCTAAACCCCATCTGTGCGGTTTTTGGGCCTAGGCTCCCCGAGCTGCTTCACCAAAAAAGCCCGAAGCCCCCAAAGACCCTGCAAAACCAAAACCCCAAAGCCCTCTTCTAGGGTTTAAGGTTTAGGGTTTAGGGTTTAGGGTTTAGGGTTTAGGGCTTAGGAATCCGGCTTCGAAGCGAAGGGAGACGTCGATGGCGTTGGCTTGGATGTCGAAGGCCCACCTGTGCGGCTCCCTAGCTGTCATGGGTTTCCCTACTACCTCCCTTCTATACTATATGCCCCCTAAGGTTTAGGGTTTGGGGTTTGGGGTTTAGGGTTTAGGGTTTAGGGTTTAAGGTTTAGGGTTTAGGGTTTAGGGTTTAGGGTTTGGGGTTTCGGCTTTAGGGTTTATAGGGCTTAGGGTTTAGGGTCTAGGCCCCCCCTCCAGGTTCCCCCCATTAATGACCTTAATTAGGCTTGATTGTTCGTAAACGGCCTTAATGATGGGGGGGAACCTGACGGGGGTAGTATGGAGGGGGGTGGGTGTATGGAGGGATGGAGGGGGGTGGTAGGGGAAACCATCAAGTTAACGGTCTGAGGATCAAGAGTCCCAATTTTGGAGCTCCCAAACCCTGCACCGTGCATAAAATTGCGTCCCAATTGTGGGTTCCTAAACCCTGAACCCTGTGCCATGCCATCAAATTGTGTCATCATTGAACAACGAGACCGTATGGTCTGCAAGCTCTCCACGAGAGGATCACCGTCTTTGCAACGCATGGTGCCTTGCAGCTCGAACACATCCGGAGTGCTGTGAAACACTTGCTGAGCTTGCTGAATTTCCGGCGCAACGTGTTCACACACTGGAAGACCTTCTTCGTCAACACGTTTCAAATCATCCAGCAGCGAGATCTGCGAAAGCCCAGCCCAGCTTGGCGTAGCTGTGTGCGTCAAAATGTAAAAACACGTTGACCCTGCATCGCTCGAAAGTAGCGAACCCCAGACCTCTCAACCACCAAACCCTTTTAGGTTAGGGTTTAGGGTTTAGGGTTTAGGGTTTGGGGTTTAGGGTTTGGGGTTTAGGGTTTAGGGTTTAGGGTTTAGGGTTTAGGGTTTAGGGTTTAGGGTTTAGGGTTCATCTGGGTGTGGTGTAGCATCCCGGCTCCCCGAAAGCCAAAGCTGGAATGAGCGGTTCAGGGCTACACTCGGATGGCCCTCAAAACCCTCTGAAAATGGATGGCCCTCAAAACCCTCTGAAAATATTCCCGAACATGATCCTCTTAAACCCAATAAGGGAAAACATAAACTGTCCCAAGGACGAATGTTCAGGGCTCGGGTTTAGACTTTTGGTAGGGCTGATGCGCACACCATGCTGAGATCCCAAGCCCTCTTCAAACCCTAAACCCTAAACCCTAACCCTCTTCAAACCCTAAGTCCTCAACCCTAAACCCCGGAAGCCCTGAACCGGACACAAAGCCACTCGGGGCTGATCGACTCAGCAAGGCAATGCCTAAACCCTCAACTTTGCCCCAAACCCTAAACCCTAAACCCCTAAACCCCTAAACCCCTAAACCCCCAAACCCCTAAACCCCCTAACCCCTGAACCCCTTAAACCCCCTAAACCCGAAACCCCCTAAACCCGAAACCCCTAAACCCCTAAAACCCCTCAACCCCTAAACCCCCTAAACCCCTAAACCCCGTAAACCCCTAAACCCCTAAACCCCCTAAGCCCTAGTGATGGCCGTCGTCGGCGCCCCATACTTTGCAGCCCTGCTGTGTGCCGCAAGTCTTCAGGGCTTGAGAGGTACGACCTTCCACCTTCCGTGTATGGTTTCTAGGGTTTCTAGGGTTTAGAGGGGTTAGAGGGTTCGGGGGTTTAGAGGGTTTACAGGGTTTAGAGGCTTTAGAGGCTTTAGAGGCTTTAGAGGCTTTAGAGGCTTTAGAGGGCTTTAGAGGGCTTTACAGGGCTTGGGTTTTCGGTTTTTTTCGGTTTTGCTTTTGGTTTTTGGGGCTTTCGGGCGGCGGAACACTTGAGGATCTTACTGGCTGGGGCTGGGCCTACGCAAAGCAGCGACATAGAGCCAAGTTTCAAGGGCGGCCGTCCCTAAACCTCAAACCCTAAGCCCTAAGCCCCAAACCCCAAACCCCAAACCCTAAACCCTAAACCCCAAACCCTAAAAACCCCAAACCCTAACCCCAAACCCAACTGTAAGCAAAGGCTCAAGGGCCACTCCTTACTTGCCAACCACAACCTTCTTCCCTACAACCACAAGGCTTGGGGCTTATGTTGGGATGTTCCCCCGTATACTAGCAGTCCTTCATAGGGATTCTAAATTGGGGGTCCGACAATCCCGATTAAGGACTGTTAGTATAAGGGGGAAAATCCCAAAAATTTGGGTTTAGGGTAAAGCCCTTTAGAAATTCAGGCTTTCCGCCTTCTCCGAGCGAGCCGATCTAGGTGGGCAGTTCTATGAGTCATGATCCCTTGTTACGGCTACCCTAACAGAACCCCGACAGAGCAACTCCTACATTGTCGGCCCCTTGACATGAATTCACAAAACTGCAACTTTAAAATAACGTCAAAAATCCCAAACCCTAAGCCCAAAACCCTAAACTCTAAACCCTAAACCCTAAACTCCCCCCTCTTGCCTTTCGTTCTGGCCGATGCTGGTTTGGGCGGAGCCTTCAGTGCGGGCCACTGTGGCATGTCGCCTGGATCAGCAGGTCATGGAGGGCTCTGGCGCCACCGTGGGGAGAGCGCGGGGGGTTGGGGGGGCTTGATTGGGGGGGGGGGGGGGGGGGCAAAATCCTAATGCAGCCCTACAACCCCAAAGACTTTTTACCCTGAACCCTTTGCACTCGAAGGTTCATCGGTCATTCTAGAAACCTTGTATACAGACCACATAATATAAGGGGCCTCAATAACTACTATAGGGTTTTGGGGTTTTTATAGAATAGCTA